>JASFDH010001708.1:0-13536 GCA_036937195.1 Nidularia pulvinata
TTGGAGAAAAGTGTTCTTGTTTCCGCAAATTGCTTTATTTGTTCTCGGACTACGTCGATTCCGCGCTCATCAGAAGCATTAAGCTACGCTATATGGTTAGCGTTGACCAAAGGGACGCGTATCCACACACCTCCAAGATCATCTTACGATAACCTGCACCATATATCCGCCGTGCCACCGCGAGAATCGTAGACGTTTTCCCTGTACCAGGGGGCCCATAGAACAACAGGTGAGGCAAGCGATTCTTCTCAATGAACTTTTCGACTACAAACTCAATTCATAGTGCGATGATGATTGAATATTACTCACTGGTGCTCGTGATGTCTTTATGCGAGACTACGTCTTCCAATGTCACAGGCCGATATTTTTCAACCCTTTTCAGCGGTTTAGGGTCAATTGATCAAGGATATAGCTTGTTGGCGTTCCTTACCATGGCAAATTATCGTTGTCAAATGGCAGCTCCTGGTCTATCGCCTTTCCCTTGCCCTTTGCGAAAGCTGACATTGGCTGTACGTCCATCATGTGAGTATCTTCATCGCTATCCATGACTACTGAAGATTTTCGCGTAGGAATAATCGGTGTAAAATCGGGAGTGTCTCTTAGAGGTCGGGGATTCAGAGACGTATCAGCGCGAGCTTAGTGTGAACGCGCTTGTGGCGAGGACGCGACGACGTGACAAGGCTAATGTTAAATGTAGAATATTTGCATTAGTTTACAAATAACCACCACGTGTAAACTTTAATTTGAAAACGCACGGGCCATCAACGGATGACAAAGCACGCTGGCTTATAAACTTCCTGCCTGCATCTTTTGCCTCTTCATCCTAACCGGCTCTTGCTTTTGTCAAAGACTCCACCGTTGAGCTCGTTGGACAGACGAAGGCGTCCGTAGCACCATGCAGATTTTCGTAAAAACGTACGTGCCTACTATTAATCATTCTTCGTTTGCTGCTTTACTCATTATCATCGTATCACCAGCCTTACGGGTAAAACTATCACCCTCGAGGTTGAGTCCTCTGACACCATTGACAATGTTAAGGCCAAGATCCAGGATAAGGAAGGGTGAGACTTCATTTTCCTCAGTTCAAATGTTACCTCGGATTGATTGCAATTTTTTTTAGTATCCCCCCCGACCAGCAGCGCCTGATCTTCGCCGGCAAGCAGCTCGAGGACGGTCGCACCCTCAGCGATTACAACATCCAGAAGGAGTCCACCCTTCACCTAGTGCTCCGCCTCCGTGGTGGTGCCAAGAAGCGCAAGAAGAAGACCTACAACGTTAGTATTCCTGAAATATTCTAACAGACTTCATAGTCTAACCGGCTCTTCACCTTTAGACCCCCAAGAAGATCAAGCACAAGCGCAAGAAGGTCAAGATGTCCATCTTGAAGTACTATAAGGTGGATTCCGACGGTAAGATCAAGCGCTTACGTCGTGAATGCCCCACCGCTGAGTGTGGTGCCGGTATCTTCGTAAGTTGTCATACATCTTTGCTCCACCCTCTTCCTCACTAGCACCCCCAGATGGCTTTCCACAAGGACCGTCAATACTGCGGCAAGTGCGGTCTGACCTACACCTTCCAGCCCGGCACTAAGCCTCCCGTCGTCTGAACGTCTGGTTGCGAGCAGTTGAGATCATCATTTGTACTTATCGTTCATCTCGTGAATATATTCTTTGACTTCCATTGGCTTGTGGCCTGAGGAAGTTTTTTCAACCGTGCGCTTTTTTTCTTGCAATTCCGTCGACATAACCCGACTTCGATTGGATTCCAGAACATCGGCAGAGGCATTACCCATCACGTATGGTGTATCTATAATCTATTTCTGACAGTTAACAGATCATGAGAGATTTCCCATGGAACATGTGCGAAGTCTGACAAGTCTGTCTTATTAAGAGACGAGATGATTGGGCCTCCCATACCTGCTCATGGTAGACATCACCCTCACTAGTGGCTTTTCTAAATGGGTGACTACAACACAACTGAGGTGTTTTCAAGTGTATTTCGTTGCGGAGTAATCGGCTGATCTTTCCAACTACCAGAAATATAAACTTCCAACCGATCCAGCGGAGATGGATGTGAGTAGCAGTGGTTATCGTCATGCACGTTATTTGCGAAGTGGCACCTGATGTGGCATAGCGGTTGGCAGTACAGCACAAGTTGTGGTGCTTATTGATAGGAGGGTTATATCCCCCTGTACTGGATCCCACAGTGAAACAGCTCCTTCGAGAGAAGGATGGGACGTCGCCATGGGTGTTAGACTTGGGTTGCGGTTCAGGAATCTGGTACTTCTCTTTATATTTCTGCTGATTTGATAGCCTGGTTTAACACAATGTTACAGGGCCCTAAACATAGCCAGAGAGTTCCCGGAAGCTATGGTCATTGGTGTTGACCTAAAGAAACAAAGTTACCAGTGCGTTTCTTTCGCAATTCTTATCAATCAGAGGACGTTACTTAGGACATGACAGGAATGTACCAAGTAATTTTAGGTAATATATTGTGTCCACCTCTATCAAGCACTGACCTGCCCCATTTCTAGTTTTATCCAAGGGGATATA
The DNA here is from genome assembly GCA_036937195.1 of Nidularia pulvinata. Lineage (NCBI taxonomy): Eukaryota > Fungi > Basidiomycota > Agaricomycetes > Agaricales > Nidulariaceae > Nidularia > Nidularia pulvinata. The sequence goes on from JASFDH010001708.1 coordinate 2,553, forward strand.
ACTTCCGATTTTCCTGCAGAATTCAGGCATAAGTTTAGCATTGTTCATTGTCGATGCGTTGCGCAGCATGTGGGTTCAATCTGTGTTTATAGCTGCTAAATATGTCTGATTTAAATCTCCATATCGCGCGCAGGTGCCAGCTCCTAGTGAACTCGTTAGAATCATTGCCCAGTGTCTAAAGCCAGGTTGGTCATCCTCTTTGACTTACGATAACGCTAGGTAGCTAACGGAGGATGTAGGAGGTCTGGTACTTCTCGCAGATGGGGATTGGGTAGCCTTCGGTGAAGATCAAAAGGCGCTTACTCCCTTCAGGTGGACACCGGACATCGAAGAGAGCATCCTAATGCGCAACGAGGAAGGACACTCTTGGTACGGAGGTTGGCTCGAACTAGTTGGTAACCTCACCAGGAGTTCGGAATATCGCCCGGTCAATATTCTTCTAGAGGAGAACGGTACATTCGATACTATCCAGTATAGCAGACTGTTCAGCCCAATTAACTGGAGCGGTTTCGATATACAAAACGGAACGGAAGTCGGCGAGATGATGAACAAAAATGCGAGAGTAGGTGCTTGAACATCGTAAGACAATGTATCCCGCTAACTTCGGCCAATATTTAGGAATTTTTTGACGGCTGTGGAACCATCTTTGCGAATAAAGGAATATCTCCTGCACTAGTGGAGGCCTGGAGGGTTGGTTTCTTGCGGGAATTAGATGAGTGCCACCGTTTTAATGTATGGCATTATGCTTTTGCCACGAAGTTATAGCCTGGCTTTATTCCTATATTCTTGTAAGACTTTATGCGGATACACCAAGATAGATGTAAATATTATTATGGCATAGATGAAATATATACAGATGAAGTATTAGCGATGAGTATGCTACATACACAAGCAAATCGTTACTCTAGGCAGTCTGTACAAGTCGGATCTAGTTCTGGTATCTAAATAAAATGTTTGTTCCTCGTTCCTCTAAGCAATCTATCTGTCTACAATTCTACAACCTGAAAATAAATTACACTATACTTCTGTCAAGCAGCCTGGGATTTCAACTGGCATAGGGCATCCTGTAGGCTGCTCCATGCTGTATCTTGTTCGTAAGGTGTGTCGACATGCTCCAACGACGGAAATAGAGTCTTCAAAAATTGAGCAACTTGCAAAGGATCCTGCGCACAAGGGTATCCGAGTGTCACCCTTTCCAGAGGAGCAAGACATTGGGAGCTGGGGGTGGCTTTGGCAGATAGAAAATTCTCCATAGAGAGGGGTATAATTAAGCTCTTGAGATTCGGAAGACCCCTAGCGAATGAAAATAGCGACGCTGAAGTTATACGTGGAGCCTCTTTCGCCACTTCACCTCCAACAGGTGTAATTCCCAGGTCAAGATGCTCGAGCATAGGCCACCAAGATATCAAAGTGTCTATGTCTTGGTCGCAGAGATCTGGAGGTAGTGTGGTATCGAATGTCAAGTGTCGTAGCAAGCGGAGCCTACGCAGGATTCGGAAGTCTTTTAAAGATATGCGTGTCTCTGCACGCTCCACGGTGCGTATATTGTAGGTATCGTTCTGATTAAGATTGGGGCTGGTAATATCATTGTCGTCGAGTTCTAAGTCCTGAGATTCATAATGGTGCTCTATAATTAAGTTATGCAGAGTATCTGAGGCTTTCTCAGAAATTACATTGAATATGGGGTCCCAGACATTGGGTGATGGAGACGCATCCTCGGCTTCTAGTCGCATGGAATGGAGGGTGTGCGTCTGAAGGTGCTGAAGAATAAGCACCGTGACGGAAGTGTGGGCGCGAAGACGCAATGTGCGGAGTGAAGGGAAAGTAACATCTTCCTGATGTCGGAAGAGCTCCGCGAGAGAATCTGGCTCGAAATGTCCTGCATGTACTTCAAGCTCTGAAAGGAGCGGGAACGACATGATGGCCTTCAAAGCCTCTGGGAGCAGCGAGTTCCCCATGCGAAGGCAAATGACGTGTAGGGTTGTCAAGGAGGATACAATCTCGTTTAAGCGTCGGGACCCTAGACCTCGGATGCTGACTCGCTGAAGTTGGGAGAATGCAGCGACGTGATCTAGATATTCTGACATAGAATCCACGGGATGCGAGTTTTGAGCTTTAAAACCCAGATCCATGTCAAGTTGTTGCAGTTCCGAGGACATCCCTAAGGGCGTTCGCAAAGCGTCACAACTCTTGGATGATATCTGCACTGTCTGGAGCCGACGGAGTACACCAGCAGTGTTCATCCCTAGACTGTCCTTGTCCATTGCTATAAGGTCCAATACGTCGATATGGACCCGAATAAGCTGTCTATGGCTGATATGTTTGACGCGGCGAGCGTAAGAGTGAAACGTTTTCATCTCATCTACATAGACGGGGCGTAGGAGAGCCTGCAGTGCATGAGAAATTATAGCCATATACTACATAAGAAAAACTAAAGATACTCACATAGACTCCATTTTCTAAGACTATGCCCGGAATAAGTTGAAGCAATGGGACAACGGAGGATAAGCGGACCCAGATATAATCCAGAGCAGGATCCTTCCAAGCCTGGCAACTCCTAGCCACGGAAATCAAAGCTGAGAGACCATCTTCGGAAGAGAAGCTGAAAACATGGCGCAGGATCTCATCAACGAGGAGAGCCTGGTGCATTGGTTCGCTGTAAGGTCTAGGTGGAACCAGTCTAAAACTCTAGAATGAGAGAGAGAAACGTTATTAAGAGAGAGAGATGGCCAATAGTCTATGGGTCTGAAAGCGGTTTAGGGATAAGAAGCCTCAATAACAGACTCAACTTACATGCAGCTCTCCAAATGTCCGTGCTTGAAGCGGTGGGGGTGGGGTAAGGAGCGTTCAAGTTTTGAAAATGGCAGTCCCTGATTGGTTGCTTACTTTTTCGATGTTTGGCACACAAGTTAAAGCCAAATACTTGGCACTGCATTTCATCCATCAGCTCCGTCCGTTGCGGAGCAAAGCAATCCCCGAAGTCAGTATGTAAACTATAATTTCTACATGCGCGACGATACCTGTCGAAAGATCTTGCAGATGCATATGGCGCTCATACTATCTTCCCAGAGGCAACTTGTATGGGCTGTGCGAACGATTTTTTCAAAGCAGTGGTACTCGGGGCTCAAGAGTAGTCCCAGTGGTCAACAGGATTTACTTTGTTCGAAGCAATGAATGGGTACATCTGATTGTGTAGCATCATGAGCATGAACATGGTGTGATTGTCTTCGCGATAGACTATCTGGGCTGGTTAAAGAGACAAGTATAAACTTGTTAAAGTCAAAGATGTCAACCAGAGGGAAGAGTGTCTTGAAGGAATTCCCTGTCCCAGCAGCCGAAGTCCTGAATACCCAACGACTTGTAGTGCTGAGGGACGTCCGCATATCCGTGATCTATTCGTATTCTAAGGTGCCAGGGTAATAAGCGACAAGGCCGCGATCCTGATCTGTGGTGCGAGTGGAACTGGTGGTAATCCAAGAAATCTATGTCCGATCTCACCGAGCAGCGCAATGGAATGATGATGTTGGGGATGAAGGCATCCAGGGCAGTTTGGGGCTTTTCCTTCAACAAATTCAGGATAACAGTTGGAAAGGAAACGTTATTAGCCAAACTCACTTAATTATTGAGCCCGTCATTTTTCTCGACTGATTGAACGCGTTCATAGATCTCTCGTTTCTTCTGAGATTTTCGTAGGGCTTCTTCACGTTCCTTCATTTTTTCTTTTCGGCGTTCATCATCCTTTAGGACACCTTTATACATCGTCTGACATCGGATATTAGGAATCTCGAATCCATTTATAGCAATTCAGAACTCTCACCTCGCGTTCCTGTCCTTGCTGGAAATGAACAGCCCATATTGTAAAGGAGGACAACAGAGCGGCACCCAAAAGTGCCACTCTTGCTCGCCGTTCACTCATCTGCTTATAATTTGTAAAGCGTTGATAGAATTTGAAAGGAAGGAGTGGAGGTTGACACTGTTCAGAGGTTTATGTTACGCACAGACCAAGTCACGGTTGCATGTTGAACGGCAGTTGCTTTCCCTCTTGCAGCCGGGGTAACACGCACAAATACTCCTTCGTGCTTCACTCCACATTGTTGCCTACACACTTCGGTAGGATAGTAGTTCACTGTACCCATCGTTAGGCCAGCATGATGCCTCTGGAAGTAAGCATCATCTCCATTGGGTTTCTCGCAAAGGCGCTGAGTTTATGTTCAGGAATTTGAGTCGGTCCTGAAGGAGGTTGTCCAGGCAAAGCGATTGTCTGCTTCAAAAATGGGGAAATTAACGGAGATCGCGTTGAACACAATGGAGGTGCGTCCAATAGCAATTTAGATCGTTTCATAATACTCATTAATCGTGTTCATTGACAGAATGATACGCAGCTGGTTTCTATTCTCTATCGTACCCATAAATCACTCCGAAGTGCGGCCAAAGTTCACAGTCTTTACGTCTTCGACGCGCTTTCAAGAGCTGCCAGACATCAAGTGAATAAGCAGGGTCTTTCTGGCGACACAAACTCCAGGACGGGAAATTGTGCCACATTCTTGCTGAAAGTTGAAGGTGTTGTCGAGGGAGTCTTTCAAGACATGGTGTCATCACCCATCCCTGAATCCAAGGTCTGTATCGTCCCTTCAAATGTTGAGTTTACTCTTGGAAGACTGGTGTCTTGCCGATTTCACAACCGTAAGACAGTTCTGGACTCGATGGGTATAGTCTTGAGCGACTATCCAGAGAGCTTCCTCAACAACGTCTTGATCATTACAGCCTATAACCGCGTACAAAGATGGTTTTCATCATTTTGGAAGACGTTTGTTGCGCTTATGGTCAACGTAATGGGCAAAGTCGTACCATTCTCTCTTTCGTCTTTGTCTGTGTGACTTGTTGAGACAATCCCTGACCCTCGATTTAAATTTCAATTGTAGGAAAAGACAAAGAAGATTCTGGACATTTGGATGAAGGGAAATACATTCCCAACTGGGATATTATCTCGGTTAACGGATGTAGTAAATGAGGCGGAAAAAGGTGCATATCAAAATCTACTGTGTTCGCTAAGTATTTTTCTGGCCTGTATAATCTCAGCCACTTTTTTGTGCTTCTTACTGGCCTATGATATAAGAACAACTGCTGAATCATGGTCTGGTTTGTTTAGTCTCAGTGCCCGAAGTGAAACCTATGTTAAATGCCGACCAACAAACCGTTACTCTATCAACATCAGTATCGCCCATACCTGCAGAAACACCTGAGACCCCAGCCCCTGATCCCCAAGCCACCTTACTGGCTTTGCTTACACAGGCTGCGAACACAACTGTTGTATCTACGTCGGCGTGAGTTTATTCCGATAGGGTATCCGAGTTGTTACTGTCACTGACATAAGGTTTCTTTCCAGGCAAACAGCCTCAAATACAGGAGCGGTGGTTCCTTCGCTCGATGCGACGCAACTAGCTCTATTGCGACAGTTAGCACAGACAGCTACTGCAGCTCCTTTGTCCTCTTCAGTATTACCTCCTGCGGTTGTACCGCAACCTGCGATTGTACCACAGGTTATCGTCGCTTCTGCTGCGGGAAGTAGTTCACAGTCACCGCCCTCAGTGCCGGAGGGTCGTTATTTGACCTCGGTCCCGAGAGATCCGAGATCTGACCGGTTTCGTAGTCCTGAGCATGGAAATAGTTTCGAGGCTCCCCTTGATGGTCGTGTATATCCTAGAGGGAGTTCCAAAGGAGGGTATAAAAACCGCGGTAGAGGTGACAGGCGGAGATGGGAGGACCGTGACCGTGGTGACCGTTATAGGGACCGAGAAATAGACTGGAGCCCTCCCCGGAGAGGAGGACGCAGTCGGTCTAGAAGTCCTCCGAGTAGATACGGAGGTAGGAGAGACTTGAAAGCGTCGAGTCCTCCCAGGAGATCAGCAGGCATGTCACCTTCTTGGCACAAGAGCAAAGAATCGAGGCCTGCTCTTGAACCAGGAAAGGACGAATTTGGACGGGATATTAGACCACAATCCCCCGATGACACGCCCCCTTCCACATCCAACGACGCATCACGAACGACACCACCTCTCACAATCGATAAACCCAGTTTAGAGCCGTCATCTGCATTCACGAGTAATCATGACCCAGTCCCTATGTCACCATTGGTAGCTGCGAATACATCTTCGAACCAACCTAGTGCATCCTTTGTGTCGAGTACAGTCTCGCCACAACCAGGAATGGAGCAATTTGATCTAGCAACGTTTAACTTTACCTCACCAGCGTCGTGGGAAGCACTTGGAAAGATGTGGCAGGTTACCAATGGGTACATGCCAACCACTGAACAACTTATGCAATTTGTTGTGTCTCTTCAGGCCAGCCAGTCCGCCACACAAGAAGAGTGGTCTGGATGGCCTGCTGCGTCGTCGTCTGGACAAACGTGGGGAAATGGTAGAGGAAGAGGTGGTCCTACCACTGTCAGAGGTCGAGGAGGGTTCATTCGCGGCAAAGGCCGAAATGGCCCGGTGACAGAAGGATGGAATCACGATGATAATAATTATGCAACGGACGCTGTGGTTCTGGGGGGATCGGACATGGAGACTTCGAAGGTTTCCGGTGTGGATCGTAATCAGCAGTTAACAGTAGAGGAGAGTGGCAAGGGAGCATCGGGCGGTCGGATGCAACGAATAGGGGATAAATGGGTTTTTGTGCGTGATCCAATGAGCGGTGTATCATAATGTCTCGGATTTGCTGTTATACAATATCTGCATCGATATCATCGTCATCTCTGACCCTAGTTAGCTCAAACTCCACGCCATTCGGTCTCCGGGTGTCACTGTTATGATATAACAAACGAGGACGTCCTGAGGAATACTGGGTGAAGTTCCTCGCTGAAAAGGGATTAGGCCAGAAGATCATGTAACAAACCGAGGCTGATGCGATGCCGATAAAGCTTCCTACTAAAACATCTTCTTTGTGGTGTCTCTGATTAAATATGTTCACATCTGAAGTTAGACGACTTAACAAAGGAGTGGTAACGAAAAACCTACGTAATCCTCAATCCGTGTTACTGCGACGAATGTAGCCCAAGCCAATGGAAACAGCGTGAGGAAGAATGAAGCCATGCGGCTCGCTTTCCAGGATGAGATTGGTCTGGGTGTATGGAAGGCCCATGCAGCCGTTTGGCCCGCCAGCCAGAGAAACAGGAACGTCATTCCTGCAAAGGCAGTGGAAGAATGTCCAGAAGGAAATGATTTGCGACCGTCTAAAATCGCATCAGCCTTCCTGAAGATTCGCACTTGTAAGATGTCCATTAGATCAAGTGATTAGTGAACATACCCTGTACACGCTTTGAGAGCTTTATCCCACTTGCAACGAGCAAGGAAATCAGGCCTTAGACGACCTAGTGGGATTAATTTCCATTATCAATGGTTAAATCCGTGTTATAAGAGGGGCATCATCTCACCGACTTTGTGCTTTAGGAACTCTGTGATCAGGCGTGCCACACCGCTTTTTCATGTTCAGACAACAGTGCCAATGGGAATCATTTAGACCTACCGAGCAGCAGTGACAGAAATCACTCCATGATGCACTTCCATAAGTGACTTCCGCAACCCTCCAATAATAACAACCAGAAGCATGGGAACATAGAGTGCAATGGCATGATTAAGATGAGACCCGATCCTGTACTCAAAATCAGCCCAGGTGTTCTCTTCAGAAATTTGGGGCAATACGTACTGGTTGGGTTTGTGTGGATGACTGATGTCAGAGTCTTTCAGAGAAAATTCCCGCTCAAAGACAGCAGTGCCGGACACAATGAAAGACAAGATCCAGATAAAGACCACAACAACCCTGTTCGCACAGGTTCTGAATGAATACCAACATAATTTTGCCATAGGTCGAGAAGATAGCAGCGACCTACCAATCAACCATGTATGATCGGTCTACCCAATCGAAAGCATCTTCCCCAAAGAATCGCTTCAGCGAGTCAAAAAAAGCCATACTTCAGTTGCTCTTCGAGCAACAGTAAAGTAACGTCCAGTATGTCATGAGCGTGAGTGCACATTCTGCACCCATCCTCGGCCCGCTGCTGAATCGGAACCAAACCAAGATACTCAAGGCCAAATACATCTGTGACGCCACGCGTCTGTCACATACTGACCGTGTATTACCAGCTGATCATCAGCCTCTGGTCATTCCAAATTCCCCCCTACCATGGTGCGCGAAAAGGCCTCTAAAGCTCGCTCAAAGGATCAGCCTTCTATCAAATCCTTCTTTGGTGGCGGAAGCAGGGAGAAAGACGCTCAGAAGAAGAAACATGCCTCGCAGGAAGAGGACACGGAGGTCAATCTAATGGACGACGCCGAAGAGCCTGAGGAAGCACGCGACACAGACTACGTTCCCAAGGATGACTCTGGCGACGACGAACTTTATGTCGCTTCCGATGGTGGAGAAGGGGCTACAGATGCATCTGAGGATGATGTCGTCTCGGGAGAAGACGAGGAGAAATCCGACGTTTCACAAAGGGGACAAGCGACAAAGCCCAAGAAGAAAGGCGCTCGAACAAATGCGCCTGACGCGTCCAATCTTCCTCCAATTCACGACATTCCAGCCATATTTTCTGACCTCGTCAGTCGCATTCCGAAAGTCAAAGGTGTGGCTGAACATGTCTGTGGCCGAAAGTTACGCGTCGCGACCATGTGTTCAGGCACCGAATCCCCCCTCCTTGCTTTGGAGCTCATCCAAAAGTCCATTCTCGAGCAACATGGAATCAATCTCGACGTCGAGCACGTTTTCTCCTGTGAAATCGAACCTTTCAAGCAAGCATACATTGAGCGGAATTTCCAGCCGCCTTTGCTATTTCGTGACGTCTGCGAACTTGGTAATCCCGAAGCGTGAGTGCTACTATACCAATTCATGTCTCTATCTGTCTGACTGTTTTTTGTAAGTCATACAGCTTACGGTGCTCTCGCACCGGTGCCAGGAGATGTCGATCTCCTTGTCGCAGGAACTTCCTGCGTCGATTATTCTAATCTAAATAACGAGAAACAGGACATTGATGCCAACGGAGAATCAGGCCGAACATTCCGTGGTATGATGTCTTGGGTGAAGAACCATAGACCGCCCCTCGTTATCTTGGAAAACGTATGCTCCGCACCTTGGCAGAAAGTTCAGGAGTATTTCGAGCAGATTGGCTACAGCGCAACTTATGCCAGAGTCGACACAAAGGCCTATTATATCCCCCATACGCGAACGCGTGTGTACCTCATCGCAGTCAACAAGAAGAAATCTGCGATTCCCAGTGAATGGAAGGAACTAGTCACCTCTAAGCTTCAGCGTCCTGCTTCCTCCACTCTGGATGCGTTTCTATTACCGACAGACGACCCTCGGATTCACCACGCGCGACAGAAACTTGTAAACGAAAGTTATAATTCGCAGGAACGGAAATCAGGACGCACTGACTGGAGTCGATGTGAATCTCGTCATCAGCGAGCAAGGCTCGAAGAAGCGTTGGGTTCAAAGCGTCCTTTAACAAGTTGGGATGAAGGTTAGCGTTCGATTTCTCTCCGTCTTCAATCAGACTAATGTTCATGCGCAGGAGGCTTCTGTAAATTGCCTGATTTTGCGTGGAATGACTGGGGTGTCAGTCAGGTCGAGAGAGTATGGGATCTTATGGACATCAGTGTTCTTCGTTCCGCCGTTAAGGGCGTTGACCCTTCATATAAGACGTAAGTTCGTCGTTGCTCGCTTACCTTCGAAGAATTCTAACTTTGCAATCCAGGCAAGTGTGGAACCTTTCGCAGAACGTCGACAGAACCATCAGTTCGGGCAAGGTGGGAATTTGCCCATGCCTTACCCCCTCTATGATCCCATATATTACCAATCGCGGTGGACCTATGGTGGGCCTTGAAGCACTGTCTATGCAAGGTCTCCCTGTAGACAAGCTCCTTTTGACGCGGGAAACCGAAGATCAGCTGGCTGATTTGGCAGGAAATGCCATGTCTACGACTGTAGTCGGTGCTTGCATTCTAGCCGTCCTTGTCACAGGAAAGTCGTTGCTGAAAGCAGGAGATGATAGCCAGACGTACGAGTCGAAGCAGGGCCAGGATGATCCTCACGCAATGGACGTCGACAGGCCCTTGAGCGCACCTGCTTTCCACAACCACGTTGTGGGCGAAGAGCAGCTAACTCAGAGATTACTTGATCTTTCTATCACACGGGCATCTGACTTCTCTGAATTGCTCACTGAAGCGCAGCGCAGTTCCCGTCTGTGCTCATGTGAGGGGCGCGTAGGCTTGACAAACCGAGAGTTATTCAGATGCAGCGACTGCGGCGACTCTTCCTGCAAAAAGTGTGGAGGTCGTCCGGAACATAATCCTATTCCTATAGATACAGTGTCCAACTCTCGATTACAGCCTTCGGAGTTCTCCAAAATGGTGAAGTCGACGCTTCCCATGTGTGTTTCTCTGTCTGGCATTACACAAGAACTTTTAGAGTCCGTAAAAGAAAGGAGCGAAGTGGAAATTCCAGCCAACAGGTGGTCGAGTTGGTGTAAGGCCGTCCTTCACGCGGCCACCTCCGAACTTCGGTTCGTGGAACTGAAACGACAGGAAATTTGGAGTATCGTTTACGAGTCCCCAGTCGGGTCTTTGGAACTCACATTGCGTCCTCAACAACCGGAGTGGCGCTTATATGCGCATCCCGAAGTCGGAGAGCCTGCCAATGCCGAAATTCGCGAAATCCTTGCCTTCCCCGTTGGGAGATTCTCTTGTGTAAATGGGCTTCTTAGTGGTTATTGGGACTTCGCGCTGCCTTATACCACAACCGTCCAACTAAAGATTCGAGGAGTTGGTGATCTTGTGCCTTCTTGGGAGGCCCGTCTTGGGCTTCTTGCAGACGAGTTTAAGAGCAAGCAAGTATACTCGAAAATCGCAATATCGGTCCCCAGCGATGAAATCCAACTATTTGATCGAGATATCTCAGGCGAGTATACCCTGCTGGACAAATGCGGCACTGC
>JASFDH010001709.1:0-13531 GCA_036937195.1 Nidularia pulvinata
CGGAAGGACAATGTTAATAATATTGAATTGTTCCTCTTGTAAGCTTTACCGAAAAATCTACTCCTTCTTTGACTTGGTAAGCTCCTCCTTCGACTCGTGCTTGCCCTCCGTCTTCTCTTTGGGCGTAATGCCTTGCTAGAAAGGAAAAACAACACGACACTGTCAGTTATACTGCCACAACGCGTTCGAATACAACTTTTTGACTTACCTGACTCGCCACTCTCGGTGCATCCATATTTGTCGCGCCCTCCTCGCCGTCCTTGAATGTCCCAGCCTTCCCCTTGTCAATATGCTCCTCGGACTTAATTTCGGATGCCTTGGCATTAGTTTTGGGGGTCTCCTGTTATGCGGTGTTAAAAGTCGTAGCAGACGACACCTTCCAGAATCACATACCTCAGTAGTCTTTTCGGTGGCATCGGTGTTCTCAGCGGCCGCGCGTGTTTCGGAGTGAGCCTCGGCCTAGAAAACGCGTCAAGTGGTCAGTGAAAGACACAGATAAGGTTAGGCAATAGTGAACATACAGATTGCGAGGCGTTAGGAACGTCGGATTGCTGTATCTCATGTGGGCACGCGTTGAACCTCAAGAATAGCATTAACACGCACCTCAGAGAGCTTGACGGATTCTGCGACGTTTGCTGGTGTGCCCTCATCATCCTTCATGATATCCGGTTTCGGGGCGGCGGCAGGAGCAGCATGTGCAGCCTCATCCTTAGGAACGTATCCGGGGAAGTCGTGCTTATCGTCGTGTAAGTCATGTCTGTTCTTCCGTGCAGTAGGCGAGACCAGGTACAGGAACTATCCACATATACCGTTATTTTAAAGTCAACCAATGTGTGACGAGACAGTCACTTACAGCTGGGCCAAAGAGGAGGGCAGAGCCAATCTGTTATATACACACCCGGTAGTACATATGACGAATTTAAGATACGTTAGCGCTTGTTGTCATGGACGCTGTAGCGAGCCACACGCACGATCCACGGCTTGTCGCTGCTTGTTTTGGCGGCATGGACGGTGTCCTGCACAGTAGACATGTTTCTCTTTGCCATGTGAGCCGACGTGGAGGCTCTGGTCGATGCGCGGCGCGCAGCCGACGACGCGACATTTCTTGCGAGACGAGAGGACATGGTGGGCCAGATGAGGGGATATAGGTAGAGCACGGGGGTGCCGGTATGAGGTATGCCTCCGTGGGACATGCGCTTTTCAACACGGAAAGGACCGGCAGAATTTGATGACGTCGACTGTCGATGGGACACTGACAAAGGCCCGCGTCGCTTAACCGCCCCACTACGCTGCGTTCCTGTCTCATAGAATCATCATTATACCATAGATAACGTCTACATAGCTACATCTATTCAACAACAGCCCGCATACAAATGCACAAAGTGAGATCATAATATACATACCGGCTTGGCTTGGATGCACTACCATTCGCACTACATCACCCTGCTCCGCAGGTCTGCATCTCGTTCCTCACTAACAGCAAACCTAGAAGAAGCGAGACGAGAAGGTGCACTAGAGCCCCCAGAAAACGAAGAACCGGTAGATGGCGAGCGCAATTGATAGTAACGGCTCAGAACTCCGTAGAAGCTTGAGTCGAACAAGTCGGGCGAAACAAGGACGCGGGAACTTTGCGAACGACGGTCGCAGTCAGCACTTCGACGGCTGCATGGAGAACCACTCTTACGACCTCTTCTGCTCGCGCTATAGAATGCCGATGGACTAGAAATAGACATGGTACTACTGGAGTCACGGCGCGGAGATCGAGAAGGCTCAGGCTGAGGTTGTTGGCATTCTGAGCAACCTGTGCAATGGTCGTAGAGACTTTGGAGGCGTGCACGCTGAAAGAGTTCATAGGTCGATGGAGGAGGCATACCCAGGCCGCTATACCTCGGAGCTATGGGCATTGGGCGTCGAGCAGGTTGAGAAGGATACTGACTCAACCAGTCAAGATGCTCCCGTATAAACGGCGGTCGTTCATATCCATAGTCGGAGCGGGATGGATGCAAGCTGATACGAGATGGATCTTGAGATGTAGGTTCCCAGTGCCCATAGCCAGAGTTCAGAGAGTACGAAGTTGAGGGTCCAGGCACAAGCGACGAGACGCAGTCGTTCATGGAGGCACTGAGACGCATACTGAGGATGTCATGACCGTAATCAGCAGGATCATAGCTACAGTCAGTCGACTCGAAACTCATAGAAAGATCCTGCGAGGCTTCGCCCTCTTGCACACGAGGAGAAGACTTATTGGAGATGCCTTGAGCAGGTTGGCAGATTCCAAAGCTTGAGCCAGGTGCCCAGACGATCTTCGATTCTGGTAGGCGAGCCACAAGCCTCACATCTTTCCAGCTGGAAAAGTGAGCAGCACGACGAGCAGCATGAGCATGACTAGGAGGATGAACAGGAGAAGAAGGCTTGTCAGTGCGGCCACCGAAAAGCGTCCTCAAATTGATTTTGGACCGTTCGCCAGCAGGCTGTAGAGGACGGACCGAGCGAAGCGGCACAGGGAGTTCTTTCAGTCGGGGCAGGGTGATGTTGGCTCGCTTCCAAGTAGCAATCCAGGCAGCGCGAAACCTAGACTGAGGGCGAATACTTGTCGAAGAATTCGTAGGCAACGAACTCCTTTTTGATGAGACGTGCGAAGGAGGCGGGCGCGGTCCGCGAGGCTTTCCTGCCCTCGACATCGACGAGTAAAACTTCTGCCCGGGAGCAGGTGAACTAGCTCGCTTCGAACGGGAGAAAGAAGCCTCATTGTACAGATTGGAAGTTTGTGGAAGTCGAACATTGCGATTAGGGGCAGGTTCCGGATCCGCTCTTCTGTCAGCTTTCGGAGAGACCTCGTATCGCGATTCCTTCGTCGTATATTGATATAGCTGCCCTCTCCTTTCGTTCTCTCGTCGTATGTTAAACCAATTGAGAATGACCTTTTCCGTCCTGAAGAGGAGGCCATACAAGATTAGCCAAAACGTGAAAAGGAGTGATCGGCGACGAGCTTCGCAGTAAGGGAAAGCATAGAGGCGTACAAGTTCGTTTGCTCGCTGAGAAGTCTATACGTATGCTCGTCTGGACGCCTGGAGATTGCGTAGGCATTTTTGAGGATGGTAAGCTGATCTGAAGTCAAGTCGAAGGGCGCTTCACCGCTGCCGCTCTGAGGGAGGACTGGCGATTTTAAAGTCATAATGTTTCTAGTAGTTTTTGAACAACAGAACGAGGGATATAGCAAAAAAGTAGCGGAGATGCGGGCTCTGGAGACAAATAAGCAAGGGACAAAACGGGAGCAAATTAGGTCGCACAAGCTCGCAGAGCTGTCGGAGTTGAAACATTGAGGATACGGTTTGCGTGCTGTGATTGGCTTACCGTTCGTAAAAAAGGGGTTCAAGTCAAGTCGAAGTCCTTGAAGTGCATAATCGCACAATTTTCCAGTACAAATCTAGTATCCAGTCCCAGTCCAGTCCCAGCTTCGATATGTACGCTTTCCCTATCGGAGCTTCAAACAGACCCCTCTCCGACAAATCTCGTCCAAAAAGTCTCTACCACTTCAGACCCAGCTTTGACAAATACACCAGTCCCATCGCAGCTTCGAACGGGCTATTCTGCACCAATTTTTCATCTAATAGAGTTTCTACCATCTCGGTACATTCAAGACCCGGATATTTGCCGTCTAGAGTGCGAAACGATTCGAGCCGATCTGTGAGGTGCTTGAGGGGAGCTTTTGTTGGGTCGAGATTTGGAAGAAGCTGTCGGTCTTGGAGTGGGGGATTGATCATACTATGTGTGGGGTTGAAAGGGCATCCGTTCTAAGGAAGAGTCAGCATAATCATGAGAATGGATAAAAAAAGGATGAAGGTGTGCCATGATGTTCATGTTTAGAGGTTCAAGAGCGCCTGCATTCCTTTGTGCATCCTGGATAATAAATGTAAAAAAGTCAAAGAAGCTAACAAAAGAAAGGGCTCGCATTCTTCGAATCCAAGTCCATCTTATTAGACAGAGCTCCAGGTAGCGAAGGCGTGCAGAAAGTTGAAAGTGAAAAATCTCGGTTCCAGATGCGGGGAGTCGTGTTCAAATTTGGAGAAGGCCGCGGGAAAGGAGACATTGAATACGCAGTTAAAGAGGAGGAGGGAACAGGACCACAAGGGTGGTGGAGGTAGTACTCGGTTAGAGCGTCTAAAGAATCGTTGGATTGTAGAAACGGAGTAGCTGGGCTGGTCGCCTTCGAAACTTGCAAATACTGGTCACCGTAAGAGTAGACTGGATCTGATAGTGGGCCAAATGCAGTATATGCATTCGTATTTCCGGGAAATTTGAAAGGAGAAGAGAGAATTGAAACGGGATAGCTTGAAGAATTAGAGGCCGTGCCTGTAGAGTTATCGTTAGGAGTCCAGCCTAGCAGGTCACGAAATTGTGTGCACTGGTGGATAGCGTTAGGTACATTCGAGTTCGTGCCGCCAGCGCTTTCTGGAATATAATAGTTCGCGGTACTGCTAAAGCCAGGAGACGCGTTGGAAAAAGTACCAGGTGGATGCGAAATATTCGGAACTGCCTTCTTGCGACTCAAGCTGGGGCCAATGCCAAGGTCTGCAGGAAGTGTGAGGTGTCTAACACCGGGATCCTTTTTACCTTGATTAGGCGAAGATGGTGGGTTGATGAGAACGCCAGAAGGACGCATGCCACGTCGACGCCGTTTCCTAGGAGGAAGCCCTTTGGGATCGTGAGTATCTTCACTGTCTTTAATAGGCTGAGGATCGGCAGAAGAGACGTCGGCAAGTTCATCACTAGATCCACCTTCCATCTTTACGGTCTTCGTTTCAGCCTTCGTCTTTCTTGCGCGTTTCTGGCTAGTCCTGTTCTTAGGCTGTAATCCGCCAGTACCAGACGTCGAGCCAAGCACTGCACCGGAACTGCTAGCAGATGCCGCGATAAACGCGGGGTCTTGAGGGTCAGTGCAATTCGCCATGAACGATATTTTTTTAGTAGCGGATGTATTTGCAGGTGCATGTTTGCGTCTTTCTCTGCCGAACCAACCCTGAATCCATCTTTCTGTCCTAAAATAATTATTCAGTGTATTGAGAATTACCCTAGAGTAAAAAGAAGGGAGTCGGCGCTGTATGTAACGCATACATACAAGTTAGTTTGTGCACTGAGCTCCTTCAACTGATCGGGGGTTGGTCTTCTGTGACTGGAGTAGGCTGCAACAAGGATCGCGCGTTGGGAGGCATTGGCGCGGACCAAGGTATAAGACGCCGTCTTGGCAGGAAGTGTGGCAGGTCTTGAAGCCATGGTCGCTGCTGGTGCACAGTAGTGGCGAATCGACGTGTCGGAACCAGACAGATAACGGCAGAGCCCCAGAGTCGCAAATCAAATGAAGCCTAGCACTTGTATAGAAATTTTTCTGAGAGAAATGATGAGATGTAAAACGAGTGATAGAAGAACGAAAAAGAAGTGGCGAAATGTAGTTCCGATAGAACTTCAAGCTTTGGCAAGCGCCGTGGCCAAAGGCATCTGATTCTAACATACGACGCGAATTACCAAACATGCTGTTGCTAAACACTGATGTAAGTGGCCACTCCTTCGTCCCTCTTCCAGTGAATAAGCACGTAGTTACTCTCTAAACACAGAACCTTCCCTTATGTTATGGGAACAAGTAAATCTACAAGCGTAATCAGTGCGAGTAAGAGAACATAATAGAAAGACGGAGTACTCACCCCAGTCAGTGTAATAACACACTAACGTGGTACGACATCGGGTACAAGTCTTATATACGAAGCAAGTGAAACAGTTATAAAACAAGCAAAATGCATAAGTGTGAGAATTACATAGCCTTAGCAGTGAATACCACAATACAGTAACAAATGGAAATATATATATATTATGTGCATACCATAACAGCGCTATACATGCCACTATACGAGCGGTTTGCTACTTCAACATACGTATGAAGACTATCAATAAAAATCAGAAATCCTGGTTTTGAAAAAGTGAATATGTACAGGAATTTTCACGGATACTGAGAGTGTTATCGTGTTAAATAAAATGTGTCGCACTCGATGGGAAGCCCGCGTCCAGATTTTCGGGACTTTTTGCTGCAATAGGAATGCCGCAAATATTAAACAATTTTATATGTAACTTGTTGAGGTCAAATTTCCATGGGTGCAGCCCTTGCATTTTGTAAATGTAGGAGATGCAATAATTTTAAATGCCGGAATTTATTTGAGCGTCTATATACTGCGGTAAATGAAGAGGTTTCGAGCCCGCCTAGCTCAATCGGCTAGAGCGTCAGACTTTTAAGACTGGATGCTGCTCTGAGGAGCTGGTCCTGTGCTTACGTAATTATCTGAAGGCTGCGAGTTCGACCCTCGCGGTGGGCTAGCAATTACCGTAATTTTTTTGGGTAAGTTTTACCCCTATGGCAAGGGAGTAGTTTTTTAGAAGATGTACATATTATGCAATGTAGAAATTCAGAATAGCTTTAAAAACCTAGCACATAATTCCACAATTTGCCCTGATTTAAATCTTTGCAACATGACTCCATGCTGCAGGGGCGTTGTTGAGCTCCATTTCACAACAATTCATCATTAGAATAAAGGAGGTTCATAATTCTAACATACCCATTTTACCTTGAGAGACATGCTATTTTTTATGCAAGTTTTATGCTAGGCATCGATGCTCATAATAGGAGCAACACATACACCTCCCATATGCAAAAAGACTTGTGCAAACCAGTACAGAAGGCACTACCATAGTAAAAGATTTCACAAAGAATGAATCTATTATGGCCTTATGCACAGATACCACCCAATATCAAACAGTTATTTACAATATTCAATACCTAAATCAAATGATGCTCAAGCTTATTTTGAGCAGAAAAAATTATGTACACATAGGCAAATAGAAGGTCACCAGATATTAGCAATATTCCTAGGAAGAGGCTGAGGTAGGTGTATCTAAAAGAGAGAAACCAGCCAGAAAACAGTCACCAATGACTGCCAGCCAACTGGTTAGACTGGATTTTTCAATAAGCAGATGCCGTAGCAAAGGATGCTGTGAGCAATTATAGTATAATGTTACCCCCAGAAAACTGGTATGAGTCATGTCAAACAGTTGCGCCACACAAACGATCTTCAATACCAAAATTCACAGGCGCTCACGCTGCATTTAAATGGCTGGAAGGTGCACATGGCAAACAGAAAGAAACCAGCTATTCTGGAAATTTCAGAGTATAAGGAGGCAAAGGTATCGTACGTATATTGTACATGATGGGATTAATCTTACAAATTGAGCATGGTGCTTTCCTCCGTCCGACATTCAACCTTCCCTGGTAAGGCATATATTCACTCTTGGCCATGTCAACTGTCGACGGAGGTGAGGCTAAATTTATCGACCACAATTTGGACGATGTCCTGCCATTCAGTCATAGCGCCAAGTCCTGTAATTTTAAAACGAGGCGTCAGATAAGGTGTGGACAACCCGAGGAACAGGAGTCCTTCGAAGATCGATAAGGAATAAAGTGTATAAGATTGGCATGGATACCCGAATGCAAGATGTGTCCTCGGAAGAAAAGAAGATAATTACCAACGTCACCGCAAGCTAGATTTTTACCTATGGGCCCAACCACGTTATAACGGACGATATCGCGGACTATACGAATGTGTTCGGCGGTCAGTGGGTGCTCGTACATCAGCGTATTCATCGCCGGGAACACATAGGTTGGTGTTTTCGGCGATAGAGCACGCATGAGAGATGTCTGTTGTATATATACATCAGTTCTATGCCACAATCTGAGAAGGAGGGTCATACGACAAGATTGTCACAGAGACCGTGCGCTATCTTGGAAAGTGTGTTCGCGGAACATGGGGCGACAAGGACGATATCGGCCCATCGGCGAAGTTCTATGTGGAGGATAGGGTCGCCGATCTTGTATGTACCCTACGGCGGTTGCATGTTAGCTACAGCACTGAATAGAATGAATACAAGTAAGCTGCCGGCACACCGTCCATTCATCGTCATCTGTCCACACCCTAGCCCCGGTCTGCTCAACTTCTTCTTTATTGAAAAAAGCCAAAGAGGCCATCGTGGAGACCACTTCGACCTTCACTTTATCATACTGACTTTCCAGAATTCCGTCGTCAACACATCGATATGTAGCGCGCGCAGCAGAGAAGGAAGAAGAGCACGAACGCTTAACAGGCGCTCCACGATTAATGGTGCCTTGACGGACGCAACACTACCCGTCGTTATGAGGAGGACGTGTGTGAAGCCGAGCTCCCGCTCAGTTTCTGCGACAAAGGTCCTTGAAGATGATGTGATCATGAGGTAAACGGGATAAGGAATTTTGGGCAACCGGGCGGAATGTTAAAGTTTGCCAAGCGCATGCATCGTTAAGAGACCGATCAGGGTCCGGCTCGATTCGTACATAAACCACAAGGAAGCCAAGCATGGACCTCAGGTTATCGTCTCATTCCCCCCCTTTCCCTTTCCTCGACTTCACCAGAGCAGCGTAAGTCTCCTGCTATCGGTGAGTGGCATGTACTGACTTTTTTCTCACCCCAGGCTCTTTCCTCTCCCTTCGGACCTAGTCACTTCCATTTATTAGCTATATTCCCTTTATTATCACTATATTCCCTCAACTTCGAAATGCGTTTCTTTGCTGTTGCTGCTGCTCTCGTCTCTGTTGTGTCTGCTGAGACTTTCACCGTCGTTGTGGGTGAGAATGCCGGGCTCACATACACACCCTCTACGTACGCATGTCTCCTGACTATAATCGGACATTCATCTCTAATATAACTTTTAGTGTGACCGCCAAGGTTGGCGACACCATCGCCTTTCAATTGTACGTGTTCACTGCTGTTTCAACGTTGGACTACACTGATTTCATTCTTTTTTTCTCCAGTGTTTCCAAGAACCACGTAAATATTCATTACAGCTATTCTGGGTGATGAGATGTTCTTATAACATGTTATCTATTGTTAGACCGTGACACAATCGACTTTCGCAAAGCCTTGCGAAAAGATGTGAGCATCCTAGGCCGTAAATTATAGGGTAATTTCTAACGTTTTGTGCAACAGGACGACTCCTACAGCAGGCATCGACTCTGGGTACCTCCCGGTCGCTGCTAACGCTTCTGAATTTCCGGAGTGGTCGTTCACTATCGACAATGGCAAGTTGTTATATTCTGTTCTAAACAATCCGACTAATTTATTGGATTTTCAGCGTCAACACCGATGTGGTTCTACTGTGCGCAGACTCCGTAAGTCTCAACTATTCCATCTCTGAAAGAAACCCTTCTCACTTTTCCCCACTTCAGCCATTGCTCCAAGGGAATGGTCTTCTCTCTCAACCCTACCGCGGAGAAGACCCACGCAGCTTTCCTGGTAAGTGGCCTTCCCTCTGAATTTTTCCAACCAACACTCAAACCTTCCTCCAGGCGGCTGCTTTGGCCTCTTCCACAACGACAAACACTACCACTGGGTCCACCTCCGCGTCCGGCACGGGCTCTGCAAGCGGGGCACCAACGCCCTCCGCATCCGGCACCACCACCAACCAGAACAGCAGCGCCCTGAGCCTCTCAGGGAGCGCTGTGATGGTCCTCAGTGCTGCAGGCATCGTTGTAGGCCTCGCGCTCTAGATCGAGCCATGATTTAATTCGCAGCAACCAATACATTTTACCATTTTCGAACTTGACGTAGCTTCAGGGAAATATAACTGGCTGACCAAAGGTGTTCCGCTTCTTTTTTGTTACGCGTGAATTGAGATATAGGAGGACAGTGCACATGCTACCACTGAAGGTAAGCTGCGGCTCCATTTTCAGGCGAGACATTTGTGCTACGAATTGGAAATCGGAATCCCAACTCACATGTAACATGCTTTCGAAAGCTGCTGCGGCCGAGATTGCATATAGGGCGCCTCCCGCATCTTGCAACCGGCTATTCTAGATTAGGTCGGTAATCTTTGCGGTTGTCGAGGAGAAAAAACAAATTTCTTCATCCTGCCACCACGTGCAGGTCATCTCCGATGCTCGCAACTCGAGTGGGGCATGCCGCAAGACTGTGCACGCCACAAGGCTTTGATGTTGTTCGACGTGGCGGAGGGTATTGCGTATTATATGACATCCTGACGAGCCAATGGCAACAAGTAGTCGTTCTACTCGATATATACATACACTGACCGTTCTTCGAAATTGACTGGTCTTCTAACACAGGTTTAAAAAGATTCCGTCCATGTATTGCGAAATTTACATTGTAGATCCAAATCCGAGCAGCAAAGTACAAAATTCCACGATAATAAAATAAATTCCTGATCGAACGAAGGTCCTAGGTACCAATCAGCTCTCCAAGATCCCAGCATCCTTCCACCGCTCCCAGAGCAAGCCTACACCCACGGGGGCATTAGACTCGCCCCTGATGTCTTTGACTTCTAGCAGCTCGTATTCCCGACCAAAGGCCAGGAAGTGGGCAAAGAGGGAGTTAAAGTGCGGCTCTGTGCGCAGGTGGAGGATTTGGGGATAATGTGCGTGGTATAAGTGGGCGAAGACCCGCAGGAGTTGACGGTATACTGTGCGGATTGTAGCGGGGAAGGAGGGGTGAAAAGCCTGGTCTGAAGAAACGCGTCAGGAATATAGTAACGAGTAATAAAACGACGCGACGTACTAGACTTGGTGGGGAAAACGTTCTCGTCATCCAAGAGGTTCTGGATCGACGACATGACGTAGTCGATATAGGTAGGCCCTGGAAGCGCTAGCTGCTTACCGGACTGGTCGGTCCATTTATAGTTCAGTCTGAGGGTTCAGTTCGTCAGGGGCACAGTTCAAGCCGATAGAAATACTCTATAGGTATACGCACGAGGGTCCCGCAGACATTGTAGGACACGAGTGCTGAGTGCAGCACTCCGTAAGTACCCCATAGAATTCATTGAGGTTCGTGTAGAAGTCATACACTGCGGAGAACAAGGACCATCCGATAATCAGCAGACCATCACCACTAAACTAAGACAGAACAACGCACTATTCACCGCAACCCACTCCATGATATCGACGTACTTCGGCAGCATCACGATCGTCTTGAAGTTTCCCTTGACGAGCGCGGAGTCCGCGAAGGGGCTGCATAGGTATAGAGGTTTGTTCTGTCCTGGCCCGCCAGGAGAAGGTGAGCGGTCCGATCCCCCTGAGTCCTTGCGTGAAGGCGTTGGGGACCGTCTGTTTCCACGGGGAGCACGATTACGCCTGCAATTGAGATGCGCGTGAGCAAAAAGCTAATTAACCTTGGAGAAGCAAGGGTGTGGAATAGTGCGTACCCAAAGAATGACATGGCGGAGCGTCACTGGCCGAAGGGTAATGGCTTGACCAAGGGGGGTATATGGAGCTGCTGGGGATTAGCAGGGAAGATGGTGAGAAGACAAGCCGGTTGCTCCTGTAGGTCAGCCAAGTTGGTCGTCGAGAGATAGATTGCCGCTGCTAGGGGTCAACCGCGTAACAATGGATAGGCGCCGGTGCACATGATCGAGATCGGCGACAAGAAGCTGTTTGCCTCCAATGGAGATGAACAATAATGTCAAGTTCTGGAGAAACTTTGCGGAAAATGTTGTCAGACCATAGACGTAGCCAGGATTAATCTTTCCAGCATGAACCGCCTGAACGCGTCCATCTAAAAATACAACAGATAAAACTAGCTTCCAAAGCAATGTGAACAAAGGTAAATAATATCCAAGATGACTTCCGTATCCCAAAAAATGTCCGTTTACGATAATACGTATTCCCCCCACTATCCTTCCAAGATCCCCATTTCCCGCCATTTCTCCCAGAGCTGGCCGATCCCTACGGGGGACGACGACGAGCCCTTCACATCTTTCAGCTCCAGAAGCTCGTATTCGCGGCCGAAGGCCAGGAAATGTGCGAAGAGGGAGTTGAAATGCGGTTCGGAGCGGAGGTGCAGTATTTGGTGGTAGTGGGCGTGGTATATGTGGGCAAACACGCGCAGGAGCTGCCGGTACATGTGCTTTACGGTTGAAGGGAAGGATTGGGGGAAGTCTTGGCCTGAGTGTTGAGACAGGTGAGCGAACGTGCAATGGAACAGCGTCTGATTCTATGCTCACCAGACTTAGTCGGGAATGTGCCCTCGTCGTCGATGAGGTTTTGTACCCATGTCATTACATAATCTATGTACGTCGGTGCGGGTAAATGCACACTTTTTCGATCTTGATTAATCCAGGTATAGTTCAATCTGTTCCACACCAAGTCAGTTATGTGAGGAGCGGACTCGGGAAGAGGGTATGACATACGTCGGGCCAGCAGACATTGTAGGACACGATTGCTGGGTACAGCACTCGGTAATAACACCGTAAAATTCATTGACATTCGTGTAAAAATCAAAAACTGAAAATGCAAGACGTCAGGTCTCGACGCGGGAGGGCAAAATCAGACGGATCAGAGGCTCACTATTCACTGCGACCCACTCCATGATGTCCACGTACTTCGGGAGCATCACTATCGTCTTGAAGTTTCCTTTGACCAGCGCTGCCTCGACGAAAGGGCTGCACAAGTAGAGGGGTTTGGACGGCGTAGCGACAACGGGCGATGGGGGCGCAGAGTTTGGCGTGTGCATTTCTGATGGCGGGAAGGTCGCGGATGTTGGTGTCGGAGACCTCTTGGGCCCCCGTTGTGACCTTGTCATAGATCGCCTGCATTCCGTCGGTCAACGAACGCCGTTTGGGAACTGGAGAGGATTTATTTGAATTGTAGAATACTAACCCGATGGAGTTGAAGAACGACATTGGTCGTGGTGGTGCGTGGTACTGAAGTCAATCAGTCCTGAGGGTAGGGTATGTTGTAGGAGTAGTAGTAAAGAGCGGGTCCCGTGCAGAGCGGCTTGTCTAGCTGGTAGTCAACGTCGTCCACGCTGTTGCTCAACGGCGCGTGAAGGATTGACAGTTCAACTAACTTGGGTTACCCGCTTTGTGGCGTGGGAGATCGGCCACGGCACGGCTCGCTCTTTTCTGTCGGCTCGGAATTGATTCCGTAAGGACTACAGCGGTCGCCAGTCTACTCTACTCCTACTGCAATGCTTGCTATGTAGGATACGAATACAACGGTTTAGAGCCCCGAGAATTCGGAGGAAAGCCTTCAAACAATCCCTGGCAGAATCTATGAATGGAGAAGGCAATCGAATGCATGAAAATCACGAAGTCAAACCATCGTCGAAGAGACGAGAAAATATATCTGCGCAGGCTTTCCAGGCAAGATACGTTCGTCCAGGAACAGGCGCAGCTCAATGAAAGCAGGGATAAGTACATTATAGCATTTATTTACATACAAAATTATAACATTAGTGCAAAGCAATCCGTCCTCGTCGTGCAAAAATCCAGTCGTATCAATGGTTATAAGTCATCGGTATCCGAGTCGTCAAGCCCTTCATCTTCATCCGCATACTGAGAAGAATGAATCAGCCAAAGCGCCGTGCTTATTTGACAGCTAAACTAACCTGAGCCTTCCAATCCCGCATGGCTTTCCGGGAATGCTGCAGTATCTTATCTCCCATATCGTTGT
>JASFDH010001710.1:0-13523 GCA_036937195.1 Nidularia pulvinata
ACCACTCTCTTTAGCAGCTGAAAATGGCCACTGTTCTGTGGTAAAGCTGCTGCTCGAGCTTCCAGTTGTTAAAGTGAATTCGAAGGACAAGGACGGTCGTACGCCGCTTGCGTTTGCATCTAAATATGGCCATGACACTGTTGTGAAGCAGCTGCTCGAGTGCGCGGATGTTGACGTAGACTCAAAGGATAACGACGGATGTACACCCCTTTCTTTCGCAGCCGAGAACGGCCACCTTGATGTTATGAAGCTGCTGCTCGAGCGTACAACCGTTGAAGCGGGATCCAGCAATGAAGCCAAATGCACACTGTTTGAATACGCGACGAGAGAGGGACGACGCGATCTTGTGCAACTCATGCTCAAGCGTGCAGCTGTGTCGTATGTTGTAGGATTTCGGAAACCAGTCGTTTGTATGTATGTATGGGATCCGAGCTTCGAGCGTCGATGGGTGTAAGGATGTTAGTGGCAGCGCTGAGGATTGGGCATAGCGGAGAACAGGTGGGTATTAGTTTTCTTAA
The DNA here is from genome assembly GCA_036937195.1 of Nidularia pulvinata. Taxonomy (NCBI): domain Eukaryota; kingdom Fungi; phylum Basidiomycota; class Agaricomycetes; order Agaricales; family Nidulariaceae; genus Nidularia; species Nidularia pulvinata. Next base: position 519 of record JASFDH010001710.1, read on the forward strand.
GTTAGATGTGGTACTTATTTGAAACTTTCGTTACCTAGGAATCAGAGTCAGGATATTTCGTCTTTGACGCAGATGATATTTGAGCGTATAGAGACGTGAGGTGGAACACAACAGACCTAGCACAGCCACTGATGATTAGTTGAGAACAGATTCAGTAATCCGGCTTGGCCTTATGTTTCTTAAATTTCTTTTGATACACTCGTAGCGGTAGCATCTCTCCTTAGCTCGTCTTCTCATTTGTATGTATCGTAATCGCTTCGCATCCCGAATCAACCGCATTTTCATTGCATCATCCAGAGGGGTCTGAGTTTTATTTCCTAGCCTTCTGGGCCGGCGATTCCAAAATGCACGACAGAACAAGTGCTCCAGAGGGATTGTCAGTGGACGACGATCGTCCGAGTAAAGAACGTGTGCATTGCACAGCGTCATGGTTGGGGTGTTTGAAATTTCCACCAACAAAATAAAGGATATTGAACAATACGAATATGAATCGTCACGGCAATCCGATGGGAGCAATCGAATTTCGAATGCTAAATTCCATCAATTGGCAAGGAGGAATATACATAACGAGAAGAAGTGTGATGGGTTCTGAAGTGCGAAGGAGCGGGAATGTATAACAGAATAGAACAGAAAATATAGAAGCAAGAAATAAAGCGAGAAGCAAAACGCGAAGGCGAGAAAAGAGAAGAAAAAGTTATTACGCGCACCTACGTATTACTTGCTCCCCATACCATTAGATTGTCTTTAAGCTCTAGTGTGGCTGGCTGGTTCGTTGGTGGCGTGAACTCTTATAGCAGCAGAAAGAATGATGCCGTGTTTCGTGTATACCAACATGTATATATACCGTGTCACGGAAGTGGCGCAGGCTGTAGTAGCGTTGTCTGATATCCGTCCCTCGGCGCCTCCGCCCCGCTGATGTGGCAAGCTCTGCGACCTGCTGCGTAGACTCAAGATTAGCATTAAATTGTAATTTAAGCAGGAGACCTAAATTTCCTTGGCTTCCGTCCGAAAGAGGAGCATGGCTTCTAATATGGGCTGCTGGGACACTTTGTTGTGGAGTCGACCTCTCTTGTTGGGCAACGCACGTCCCGGTTAGGTATCGAACGGATGTAGCCAGCAGCGGATATAGAGTAATTTGCCTGCCTGGCTCGAGAACCCGACCCCCCCGCCAGGTGATTCACTGATTCCGATTTGAATTTTGAGTTTCAATGCTGGCCCCGGGAGTGACTGTGAATGGGAAAGTGAACGAAGTGGAAAAGTGTTCTTAGATTCTGGAACAAGAGGTGCTGATTTATAAGAGGGGGACGGCCGCGGATGGGGGTGGGAGGTCGTCCGTCCTCGTCCGTTTGTTTACTTTTGAAGAGACCCGAGAGAGCTTGAAGACCGCCAACATCATGCTGTCGTCACTACCATCATCGTCTGCTTTCCACTTGCTCCTCATCTTCGTCGTCGTCCTCGCGCTCCTTGCCACCCCCACCAGCGCACTACCCGTAAAAGGCAGCTCAGCCATAGCGCTCGACAGCACCGATGCGCAGATGTGGAACGCAGCGCTTCCTCTGCCCGTGCACGCGCATGGGACAGAGGCGGAGAGCCACGAGTACGAGTATGAGGGTCTCGCGCGTGTCTCGGGGATGCGGGATGTGGAACGGTGCGTTTCTCCGAGCAGGTCTGATGGGATTAAGCTGATTTTTCGTTTTTTTTTGTGTTGTGGGTTAGGCTGAACACGATCGGGCGGAAAAGTAGCAAGGCTGCGAATCAGGGGTGGAAGGATAACGGTGGGAGGGGGAAGGTTGGAGGTGCGGTTCCTGGATTCCGGAAGAGGACAGGGCGGCGGTGAGTTCTTTGTTGTGTTTGAGTGGTGTGGTCGCTGACGTGCGGGGTAGAGCTCGTCATTTTGTGAGTGCCCGCGTTGCTGCTGCGGAGGTGGTCGTCTGAAGTGTTGTAGTGACAGAACGAGAAAGATAGCAGTCCAGACACTAGGGCAAGACTACACTGCGAGAGATACTATCACGAGAGAGCTCGAATACCATAGCGTGTATTAGTATAGAATAGCATCTCTGAATGTATAGCCTGTACTGAAGTAAACAGCGGGTCCGTGTCGCGCAGTGGTCGTGGACGCGATTGAAGTTGTTTGATGCATCGATGTATGATTGTGCTTAGGTAATTCGGATAGGACTTTTTTCATTGAGGCGACTGGCGGACGGCACCTTGTTTCCGCAGGGACACGACGAGGAGAGGACTGAGGCCATCTCCCCCATCTTCCCCCGCCATGGACGCTGAATACCCGCACGACGACGCGCACGGGCCCCAACCGCACCCGTATCTGCACGAGCCCCTGCTGTACATCACCAACCTCCCGCTCTATGTCACCGACGAGAACCTTGCCATCGCCTTCATCACCTGCGGGCCCTTCCGCCCTAGGATCCCCCGCGACACACAAGGGCCCGTGCTATCGGGTACCATTGAGTTCAAGTTCCTCGACAAAGGTGTGGCCATTGTTCCTAACCCTAATGCACATGCTCACCCTCTGCCACAGCGGAAAAGGCCCTTGCCACCCTTCAGTCTCGCCCCATCCCCAACATCGTCCCACCCGTCCCCCTCGTCCTCTCCCCCTATCCTCCCACCACTCCCCCCACGCCCCTCCCCCCGCCTTCCGCCCTTCCCCGCCTCGTGAAGCACCTCCCCCCCGCCTTCACTGACTCCCAGCTCTACGATCTATTCCGCCCCTTCGGCGCCCTTGCTGCTGCCCGCACCCACACCCAGTTCGGTCCTGACACAGGAATGGTCGAGTTCTGGAATGAGGGCGATGCCCGCGCCGCCGAGGAGGCCCTCCACTGCGCCGACGTCGAGGGGTCGAATATCGCAGTGCAGGTCTACCAGCCCCGCAGGGCCAGCGGCACCGTCGCCGAGTTCTCTCCGAATGCCCCTAGTTTTGTGCCCTCTGGCTCGGTGTACGCACCATATCCCACCCAGGTACGTGTTCCCCCTTCGTGTCGTACGATCATAATTAATCTTGTGTGTAGTATTCCCCGCCGCGTGGGAGCCCGTACCGCTCCCCCGTCCAGACCGTCGCGCCTTTCGTCCACGGCCCCGGGCAGCAAGTCCAGCTCGCTCCCCTCTCCGGCCCGGGATCGAGCAGCCACAGCGGCCTCATCGACCCGTGCAACCTCTTCTGCAAAGTGTGTCCCTTCTATTCCTTTCTCATTCCATCCCTATCTCTAATCACTCCTCCCCAGAACCTCGACCCCGATATCGACTCCAACGGCCTCTTCACGCACTTTCGCCAGGTAAGATCTCCCCCTCCCGTCCTTCACGCGATGTACGAACCCCCTTTGAACACCCTCCTTTGCGATTATTAGTTTGGGCAAATCGTCAGGTGTGTAGTTGTTTCATTAACCCCATTTCGCGTACAGAGCGGCGCTGACCCGCGTCCCCCGCACAGTGCACGCGTCATGCGCAACGAAAGTGGTGAGAGCCGCGGCTTCGGCTTTGTGTCATACCAAGCCCCAGACCAGGGTGCGTCCCCCCCTTTCTCTTCCTTCGACAATGCCATCCTCACGCACTCCATGTAGCTTCCGCGGCCCTGCACGCAATGAATGGTATGCAGCTGGGCTCGAAGCAGATTGTTGTGCGGCTTCACGAGCCCAAGCAGCTCCGGCAGGAGAAGCTCGCGCAGCGCTTCGGGCACAATGGTCACCCGCGCAGCTCGAGCGGCGCGACGAGCCCGACGGCCAGCGAGGGCGGGGATAGTTATGCTGGGTGGCCGAGCCCGCGCCAGAGGACGTCGGCGCTAGGGTCACCCAAGGCGAGCTATGAGGGACGGGGGGATAGAGGGCGGAGGGGGAGTGGGAGTTATTATAATGTGCGTCTGCTTTGTGTTTTGTGAAGGGACAGGTGCTAATGTAGGATACCGTAGGCCGCCCTGTCGGGCACGTTGAACCTCCCAATGCGGTACGACGACCTCGCGGGGCTCTCTCCCGTCGTGCGGAAGGAAGTCCTCACAGGCGAGCTCAGCCGGCGCGTAAAACAACTCGACCTCACGCCCGCCGACGACGTCGACCGCATCGTCGAAGCCCTCGTCAGCGCCTCCCTCAGCGACATCGTGCAGTGCATCGAGAGCACCGACAAGCTCCAAGCCACCGTCGCCAGCCTCAAAGCCACATCCAACACCAAGGCACCCGCAACCCCCGACCCGGAACCGGAGTCCCGCTCCGCCTCCGCCTCGCAGGACTCCCGCCTCCTCGACCCGGACGCCCTCGCCGCGACCGCCTCCGCCCCGGAGCACCCCAGCACGCCCATATCAGGCAACGCGTCCCTCTCCACCCCACCACGCACCTCGTCGCCCTCCGGCTCCGTGCCCCCCACCTCCGAGCGCGACCGCATGCTCGCCGCCGTCGCGCGCCTCGAGACGACGCGCCAAGCGGAGCTCACAGACTTGTTGATGAGCCTGCCGAAGAGGGAGCGCGCGATGTGTTTGTTCAATGCGGAGGTGCTGAGGGTCAAGTTGGTGGATGCGAAGATGGTGCTGGATAGCGAGGAGGACGCGGAGGGTGGGGAGGGCGAGGCGCAGAATGTCCCTGCTACACCGCAGCAGAAGAAACCCGCCGCACGGGCGGTGGAGAGCCCGCAAACCCCCGACCTCTCTTCCCGCGGAGCGAGCGCCGCTGCGTCCCCGCTCCCTGCGACCCCCATCGGCAATAACACCACCACCACCGTACCCTCAGGGGGCGGGGGACACACGATCGCGACCCTTGCGAAGCTTCCCGCGGTGGAGATCGTGCGCCTCGCGACGTCCAGCTCGGCAACGGGCCTGCCGCTGCCGAAGGCGGATCCATTAGTCGTGCAGGCGACGGATGCGTTTGTAGATGGGCTGTTGGATAAGCCAGTGCAGGTGCAGAAGCAGCAGTTAGGGGATAAGCTGTATGTGGTTTTTTTTTTTTCGTTGCTTTAATGTTAGGTTGGGATGCTGATTTTATGCGATAGATTTAAGGTGGTCAAGTCGTTCGGCGTGAAAGGCGCGGTACGTGTTCCTCCTTCCCTCCACTTATTTTACTTCGACTGACACCCCTCCTTTTCGCAGCCCAAAGTGACAATCGCCCTCCTAGACCAAGAAGACCTCCGGGCTCTCGCGCACCTCATGAATAGCTACCCCACCGTGCTCAAAGATAAAGCACTCGCTGTCACCTTAACCAAGTAAACTTCTTTCCCCCGAATCCAAACACCATCATCGTTGGCATTAGCCACATCTCGCCTCGAATACCCAACCCTCCGCTGTCGCAATCAAAGAAGCCACCGCCCGCCGCAATCAATCAAAGAAAGCTATCGCCCCTTCCACTCCACAGTTTCACCTAGTATATCGTACAAGTAAACCCCCTTTTTCATTCTTTCATTTTCCCCTTTCTCTTTGGCTCCAGTATATCCCCTTCATTCCACTATACTCCACCTCCATCATACCTACCTACACTCATTCATTTATCCATTCACTGTCCATTCACCATCACCCTTACTTACGTTCTTGCATATCGTGGAAATACTTCTCGCCTTGTTGGCCCTCCCTGCCCTTCCCCCTGCTACTTCCGGCCCGATTCCCCATACACTAGTGCCCTTCACCTGTCTCCTGCATCCCAGTGCCTATATCCATATCCATACACTGATCCTGATACGTGCCTCGCCCCTTCCGTAGTATATAGCCCTTACGTTCTGTCTTTCTCGGTGACGACTTTTTATGACCCTCAGCCCCGCCCCGGCTATCTTTTTTTCTATTACGTTTCCTTTTTTGCTCCAATTATAATGCTGTTGATTGTGGTCTGTAATATGTGTACGAGAGGGATATGTGATATAAATTGGGTAAGTAACGGTATGCGCAAGGAGGGTGTACATGAGAATCTTTTGGCTAATTGTATGAAAGTGAAAACTCTTGGGACGTAGGTATAGTTTGCACGGTATAGGCGACAAAAATGCATATAGTATGGTGTTTCTAGACCACACGAATTCAATCCATCCTTCCTCTCAACCACGCCAATAGCCCCTTCGTGCCTTCCCTCTCCCATACACGTCTCTGCGGAACACGGAATCTACAAACAAACACGTTAGAAGGGACCACAAATCGTTCCTCTACGAAATCACTTACGTATTCCCATCCACCAAAAACACATCCAGCGGCAGCAGCCCCAACTCCGCCGGCAGCTTCCCAATCTCATTATCCCTCAAATCCAATTCCTCCATCTTCCACTCAGGGACCACTCTATTCCCTTTAAACAAGTCCGCCAGCCCGAGGAATCCGTCCAGATCAGAGAGCCGGTTCCCCCGGAGGCGAAGGTGCCGCAGCCCTTTCCGCGCGGGAGTTGTCAGGATGAGCGCGGACAGCGCCTCCGGGGTGAGGGACGCATTGGTCAATGCGTTGTAAGAGAGATTTAGGGTGCGTAGGCTTGGGAAGAGCCCCGCGAGAAGCGGGAGAATGGATTCGCTTGCGCGCGGAGGGGTGGACGCGCCTGAATCAGAGTCGGAGGAGGAGGATGAACGGGAGACGGTGACGATATCTGCGAGGTTGCACCCCTCCAGATCGAGCTCCTCGAGGTTGGGGAGGAAGCCTTTGTACCCCTCAAGCTGCGCAGGGAGGGCGAAGGTCCTGTCCATCCGGCGGTTGGTGAGCACAAGCACGCGCAGGGTGTCCGCGAACGGCTGCTTGACGATGACAGCGAGCGGGAGTGTGGGCGCGGGGACAGCGATGTCCTTCGGAGATGCAGAGGACGCAGCAAAGGCGGAGGGCGCGGCGAGGGAGAAGGCGCGTGCGTGCCCTGCGTTCTTGGTGGGGGGCGCGGAAGGCGGGAGGGTGAGCGTCTGCGTCGCGGAGGCGTAGTATTGAGGGCTAGAAAGGGACAGTGCGGAGGCAGAGGAGGCGTTGGAGTGGAGGGGGGTAGAAGCGCTGGGGGGAGGACCACGACCCCCAAGGCTTTCGGCGATGGCGGCAGAGGCGGCAGCGGCGGCCTGTGCTCGCGCACGCCGCTTCCCGCCCTCGGTGAGCAAACCTTGCTCGGCTTCGATCTCCCATGCCTCCTTCACGACCTCGCCCTTTGGCTGCTGTGGTTGTTTTTGCACCGGGGCCGCACCCCCACTTTGTCTTTTAGCAGTAGGAGGGGCAGTCCCCATGGTCCCCCAGTCCCCGCCGAAATCATCGCTCTGCGCACCCATCCGCGCTTTCTTCCGCCGTTCCAGCTCTAGCTCCCACGCCTCCTTCACGACCTTCTTGCCAACACTGATGCACGCGACGCCCTCTGGGGGTTCCTCTGTCGTGAACTCGTAGCGAAGCTCCTGCTTCATGCCGCGCAGAGCGGCTTGGGCTGATTCAAGCGTCACTCTGGTCTCTCCCAGGTCGAGGATCCGGAGGCTGGGAAAGGGCGTCAACGAGAATAAGGAGGGCGGAATGGAATCGTCGCCGATGTCGGCTTTCTCTAATTTGAGCTCTTTCAGACGTTTTAGGGATGCTAGCGCCTGGAGGAGAGCCTGGCACGGTCCAAGTGGATTTGCAGACAAGTCGATCTTGATAAGAGAGACGGGTATGATGGTGTCGATTGCGTTGGCGCGGATTTTATTATTCGACGCGTCCAGGACGACAAGACGTGGAAGGGGAGCCGTGGCTCGGACAATGGCTGGTGTGAAAAAGTCTGTACTGGCATACTGGCTGGATATCGTGTGCGTTTCCTTCGAAGCAAATGGAGCGTTGAACGGAAGCGCTGTGAGGGTATTGTGTGAGATATTGAGCGTCGTCAGCTCGGGGAGCGCAAAGATCTTTTCAGGCAGGGACGTGAGTGCATTGTGGGACAAGTCCAAGACCGTTAGCGCTGTCAAGTCCGCGAATGTGCCCGGAAGCGACGTCAGTTTATTCTTGTGCAGCTGCGATCGGGTGTCAGATACGCGATACGGGTAAGAATTAAAAGAAGGATTGACATACATCTACTGTTTTGAGGGAACCAAAGAGCGATATCTCGTGCTGGATCTCGAGGATTTCGTTGTTCCACGCCTTGAGCACCTGCAGATCCTGCGCCTCAAACCACGCGGGCTGGTCACGCTTAGAGCCTCTGCGCGGCGGGGCCTCCGCCGACGGGGGCAGAACCGGATCGTCCGGGACCAGCTTCAGTGGATCGGACGTAACGCCCAGGTGGATTTCGAACAATGAGGCCGGGAGGCAGCGCAGCGCGCGTGTGCTGAGATTGAGGGAACCTTTTCAGTCACAACCTTCGTCATTGAGTTCAGTACGGGGAAGAAAGGAGGATATGTCATTGACCTGTGCTGCGCGCGCGCTCAATCGTCTCACGCACGGAGGAACGCCCCAGGATGTCCTCATCTTCCTCCTTGTGCCCTATCGGGGGCAGCGCGTCTTCGAGGGTGGCGAAGTTGTCCAGCCCCTCCGTGGCAGCCTTAGCTTGCGCCTTCTTCGCCTCGGCGCGCCGAAGCGCGATGGCCTCTTTTATGCTCATCGATGGGACGTGCGAGGGTGTATCGATATCGGGGCTCGGTGAAGCGGGTTTGGGTTTCAGATTGGAGGGGGTTGTTGATCGCGTTGTGGATTTGGTGCGCGTGCGCGGGGTGGGGCTTGCGGCGCCTACGCGGGACTTTATGGGTGTGGTTGGGGGTCTGAGAGAGGAACGAGATGAGGAGGGCTGGGGAATACGCGACATGTTCAAAATTTGGGCAGACTGCAATGATTGCAAGCTCAATGAAGCTACAGCCGGACACTTCCTTTTACGGTGCATTGTTTGGTTGCTTCGTGTCGAGTAAATAATATCACCTGGTGACGGAAACATCCTTGGCGAGGAGGCCATTTATTAGTACAAGTTGGCCATCGTCCATTTCTTCTTCTTTATTTCCTACTTTTACTGCTCAATTTCGAAAGCGAGCTCACACCCTTCTTCCGAGTTCTTGGCGAGAACGATGATTTTTCTTTCTTTGCTTCATGCTGTTACGGGATTCGCGGCTTTTCTTTTTCTCTTCTTTCGTTTGAATTATGAGCTCGATATGGTGTTGTTCTTCTACGTTATTTCCCGCTTTTACAGTTCAACATCGACATCGGCCTTGCACCTTCGTTATTCACGAGGATTTGATGTTTCATGAGTGTCATTACATTTCAATTCATTTCATATGCGGTTGGTATGCGTCCGGTGCTTTTGTTCTGGATAAACGAGGCACATTAAATATTTAAAACAAATCTCATCAACGTCGAAATACGATTATTAAACCCAGCCTGGAATACTCCTTCAACCAGCACAACATCAGTATAATCTTTTCGTTGCTTGATAAAAGTTTCGATTCGGATCTTCTCCTGAATCGGAGAACAAGATACTATCCTATTCTTGCACTGCTTGACGGACTGCACACTCACGGAGACCGGGGTTGTAGTAAAATCGATGACGATGACTGAAGGCGAAGAGCTTGTTTCGCGTGCATGACGTGCTAAAAGAGTTGTGACATCCGCCTGTCGTCGTATCATGTAATAATGGCATAGATATCGGTGGAAAGCGCGGTCGAGTGGACCGGATGCCTCCTTTTCGGCATTGCCCTCTGCAATGAAGAAATAGTCACCGAATTTGATTAGTAGTATCCATGTTGAGAGTATACTATATGCAGGACTCACGCAAACCCTGTTGTTGAATAGCTTTACAATATGCGCGGTGCCCATTTTCCCAATCTGCTTTCTGGCACATTTTGGAGCAATAATTGACCCTGTGACAACCTTTGCATTGCAGGATCTTTGGCCTCCAGCTTGATATAGGTCTTGATTTATGCTAGAATTCCAATATTAGAACGTGGTGTAAAGATCAAATATATATATATGTACTTACTCCGAAACTTTCGCAGAAGACTGAAGAAAAAACTGATTTCTTGTACAGGGTTTTATATTCGTAGAGCACGGATAGAAACACTGCCCAGTTCGGCTCCTCCGACAGACTAGTCAAGTTGGTACTAGGATTGAGTAGGTGGGTAATCGCCGTTCTAAGTGCATAACGATGCACCATACATCGGGGTAAGAATTTGGAGATGATCTCTGTGACGCGAGTAATTGTGCTTTCATTCACATCGTGAATATACATTTGTGGGGTGCATTTCACCAATGCGGAAGTCAAACCCGCCCTCATGGAATCGAAGAGAAACAAGTTTGTCGGTGATTTAGAATCACCGGTGAAGTCGATCCAGTTGAAAACATTTATCAACCAAGTCAATGCCAGATTTAAAGCTCTTTTTGGCATTGTGAGGGTTCCAAGAAATAGTCTATCTAAGACGAGAGAAATCATGAGTGTGTATGCTTGTATAACGCGTTTCTCCTGGAGTAGAGCTATATGCCGAGGTGTAGCTGGCGAACACAGAGATTGCATCAAACAGATAAGCTCATCCGCTTGTTCGAAGCAGCCATCCACCTTATCGGGGGACGTGCCAGGAATGCCTTTCATTACAGAGTTCAGGAAAAGCAGTTAGGAATGATCCGAATTGATACGACGTATCCTCATCCAGCGTGTGCAAGTTGGATAAAACCTCTTTGCCTCCATCTTCAAAGATAAAATCAGTGATCGCAGCTACACACACGAGCAGAGGGGGAATGGTAACGATTTCTGATTCCCGACCCTCGAATTCAGAAAGATTCCACAGCTGCGTGGCGAGTCGTATACACCCCTTCGTACTGATAACGAGCTTATGAAGTGCGGGACCGAGACGGATAGTGGCACAGAGAGTACAGGTGATAGAATCGACTGCGTGCCAACGCAAAGCTTTATAATCTTGAATAGCTTTCTTCTGAGTCGCACCCCTCGGAGTCTCCGATAACACAATGGCATCGAACATACAGCTCATGCACGAAAAGATACTGTCCCAGGCTGAAATGACCCCGTCCTTCAACGCCTTTTCTTGTCCTTTGGTGGTAGCGAACTTGATACTGCGTGCAATTCCCTCGAGACACAAGCACACCCTTGTCCATTGCTGGTTGCCGAAACTAGTAGCTTTGCCGTCGGATGTATTGCACTTCTTGCTCTGGATGGCTGCAAGAAAGACGTGTGATACCTCGAGGTCGGCATTCAATCTCATGATGTCCAGCAAATCCTGGAGATCGGGGATGGATCCGCGACTTGCTGCTTCATTTATCTGTATTGAAGTAGAGAGCTTTTCACTCTGTTCCTTGGGAAAGTTAAAGAGAGCGGACTTACCTCCTGCCCCTTGAGAACCAGCCTCGTCGCCACCTGGCGTAAACGCGGTGATTTTTGAGCCGTTCTAATGACATCCTCGAGCTTAGGATCATCTGTACTGGCAGTATTCATCACGGTCAAGAGGAACCTAGATAATCGATGTTTAATCGATATCGCAATGATTCCTGAACGTAATCAGCGTGTGCGAGAGACATCCGCCCTGTATGTTTTTTTTTAGATCACACTGGGCCGGTAAGCTGATCTAGTTTGGCCGTTACATACCTGGGAAAAGTAGAAAATTAAAGAAATGCAGTTGATAGAATTCCATAAGTTAACTCTGTCGGGATCTTGTGGCCTATGGGCTGACTATTCAGGCAGTTAGATTCGGGCCTGCAGTGGGTCTTCAGCATCGGAATTGAAAGCACATAATCGGTCTAAGTGGATTTCCAGGAAAGTCGACCTTAGTCATAGAGACAGGAGCATTGGTTTCAATGGCGTCGACGCAGATTTTATCGTTGGACGCATCCAGGAATCGGGGCTCAGTAAAGCGGGTTCGGGCTTCAGGTTGGACAGGGTTGCTGATCGCGCTGTAGATTGGGTGCGCACACATGGGATGGGGCTTGCAGAGCCTACACGAAACTTATGAATGTGGTAAGGAGCCGGAGAGAGAAGTGGGACAAGGAGGACTGAGGAATGCGCGACATGTTCGAAAACCGGGTGGAATGATGCTCTATGAAGCCATAGCTGGAGACTTCCTTTTACGGCCCGTTATTTGGTTGCTTCGTGTAGAGTAAATAAAATCATCACGTGGTGACGGCTATCCTTGGCGAGAACATTATGATTTCCCTCGGTCTCTTAATTTCGACTTGACTTTTACGATTGGGCGCTGAGCAGCGTATATGATTCTGCCTGCTTTTTTGCGACCATTATAGCTTACAGGCTAGGCCCAATAATGCCATAACCCCTCTCGAGTCTCTTAAGGGCCTTATGGAATTATTACGGGTATGTTTTACGATGTTACTCGCATGCCCGGGGAGTGCTCCGAATCCCGAAGTGCAAGGTTATCCGCACGAGTCGGTGCGTACGATCTCAACTTAGTGTATCAAATTCATCTTTTGGAGAAGTTTTATCACAGCCTTTGTTGCAGCGAGCTTGAGTGATCATCTGAAAGCTACAGCTTGCGTAGGTTACTGGATATCACATACAAAAACGTAGTGGAGTTCGCAAAATTATAATTACACACGAGCATTGCTTATGGGAGATTAGATGACAACAAAGTTGGATTGCTAGGCTATGTCTCTGAAGCGCAGCAGCTCCATTTACGAACAGATGGACCAGAGTTTCCTATTCATATCCTGATTCATATCATGGTAGAGCCGGAAACTTGAATATATTTCCATTGCAAGGAGCTTCGGTGTTTACTTGGACTCGGGGGTTGATTTTCGGTAGGTGGGAAGGGCTACCGTATTCTAATAGTACCCTTATATAGGATTTTCGAGTTGAAGCAGGTGTACAGATGCTATCATCATGATCGACTGTGGAGGAGCGCTCGTGGCAAAAGCAGTGCACGGCGCACATTCGTTAAAAATAGCCACAATGAGTGCCAAGCCATTGTCCGTCGAAGTTGTTTTATTATTTTCTCCAATTCTCAGTATCCAACTCAAGAGTTGGATGGTTCTGGCTGGCTGCATGGATGGACCATGCGAGCGGAATATTTTTATTTGGGCAGACAAAAGGACGGATGGGCAATTGCATGTGGAGGAGGGCCAGCACAGGATACACCGGTTACGGGCGTGCGTGGATTTGATGGCAGCGCAGTTTGGTAACCACCACC
>JASFDH010001711.1:0-13520 GCA_036937195.1 Nidularia pulvinata
TGCGTCGACACAGGAACTCGCTGCTAGGGTAAGCTTGGGGTAAGCATAAAATACAGCTAAACTATGCCCCTAAAATAGAACATGTGCGTGCTTTACGGAGAAAAATAGATGGCGGTATCCACTTGGTAAGCTCAATAGATTCCAAAGTGGATGGCGAGCTCATGAAAGTTTCAATTTCAACGGGACTTGACACGCAACGCACGTCGCTAGCATGGCACTGGAATGTCACGTGATTTATCACTTCGGGCTGAGCCCGACGCGGAGTGGCTTGAGCACACTCTACTTTATCCTAGTACACCATTTCGCCAGTAATCTTACAAATTTATGTACAGAGCTATAATCCATGTGTGCTCTACAGGTACAAATTGCGATGGAATACGTCTGATACATCATAGCTCTGATTGGTTGTACATAATGGTAATGTGCAAGAGAAGAGGAAACGAAAAAGATTGATCGATGGTAGTCCGATATGTCAATAATGAAGTCTGGCAGTAACGAGAAATTATTGCGAGAGTCCGTATAGTGGTTGGATGGTATGCAGCTATTCTTGAGAGCGGTTTATAGCGAAGTGGGTTCTAGCACATCTGGTTTGAATCGGAGGCGAGCGAGCAAAACTGAATCCCATGGTTCCGACCTGCCATACTCCGAGATTTTACTGGCACTGAGACTATCGGATTCAAACGGTTCATCGTACGATGGTCCTTCTGGTGCGAGGGTATCCGTGGTGAACATACCCCATGGCTGGCCAGCCCGGGGAACCGAGTAGACATTGAAATGTGCCTGACGCCCCAGAATTAGAGAGAGCACAACGGATCTGAACAAGATGGGAAGCGTACGTGTCCGTCTGGATGTTTATGGCTCACAAATAGAGCATAATTGGGAGATCGAAGGCTCCCGATAACTGTTATCGTAGTAATGTAAGTATCTAAAACCTCGGGATAAGAGCTCGGGAATACCTAGGAATAAGTCTTCCTTTTGAATGGGATTCTTCGGCCCATATGTTTGCATGATAGTATCCACGTTGGCCCTGAACCACCTCTTGGGTGCATCAAGGCTCTCCACGTAACAATACTCCGTAGTCTCAGCGCAAAGGGCGGCCAGCTTATGACCAGCTCGCAGAGGAAAAGAGTAGCGTCGACCAACGCTTTGTCTAGAAAACTACAGTTAGAGCCCATAATTCCAAAAGACATCACATGAGAGCGTACGAGGTGGTGCCATCACCGGGTTTCCGGAACGTCAGCAGCCCTACGAACGCATCCACACCTCTCTGCGTGAGGCTTCTTTTGTCTACGCGCTGACTCCCTTTCTGGACTTTGCCGTAGCCACGAATAGACGGCAGCGTTCTGATCGTTGAGTTATCCGAGTTATGGGGGTGGAACGCGTTGAACAGCGTGATGAACTTCCCACTGGGCTTTTTCAGATATCCGACAGCGCCCAGCTCGACAGGACTGGGATCCCACAGAGGTAGAAGAACTAAATGAAATCAAGTCAGCAGCATACTCATGCAAAAGGAGGCGAAATGCCATACGCGAAGGATGGAAATCATGCTCCAACAGCAGACGATAGCGCCGCTCATTCTTCCTCTCCGTAATGCTCTGATCCATGGGTGGCGGTGAGTCATATCCGTCGTACGGAACCAAATTCAGATTCTCCTCAGATCCCGACGATGGCAGGAAAATAGACGACATGCTGGACCTGGACGACGAGGAATCCGTGTACAACACCGGTTCAGGCATTCGCATAGTCCCAGAGGTTACGGTACTCTCGGTATGGCTACGGGAAATGGTGTCAGGTGGAGAGGATGAGGATTCTTTCGCCGTGTGGAAAGTATTGTTGGAAGCAGGCGAGCCGAAAAGAATATCTTGTGCTAGAGATGAAACGATATCAGTTTCATGGTCTTAAGGAATACATCATACACGTACGAGGAGGGCCAAACATATTGGGCAGATGTATCGGTCTCATATCAGGGGAAGCCCTACGAGACGAAGGATCCTCATCCAGCTCTCGGAGCTCTGGCAACCTCGGGGTGGTGACATCTTCGTGCTGGCCTGCATTCTTCCGGATGGCCTTGAGGTCGCGCACGATCTGCGAGAAAGAAGGCCTCTCCTTCGGGTCGCGATGCCAACAGCTTTGAATCAGGAGCTGCAAGGCGGGGGTATTGAAGCGCGATACGGGCGGGAGAGGACGTGAATTGTCTCCTTTAGAATAGCAATAAGCGTTAGATATTACAGTAGAATTGGATGAGAAAATACGCACTCAGAACAAAGTGGCGCACAGCGTCGTCGTCCATCAACGCCCAGGGCATCTTCCCCATAGTTAGGACCTCCACGCAGCATATGGCGAATGCGTACACGTCCATTCCAAATGTGAGCTCGCTTTCGCCAGCCATCAGTTCGGGTGCTTGCCATCTGAGAGTCCCGTCTACGAACAATAAATGTCAGGCAAACCGAATAGATAGCGGGAAACAACACATACGAGGAGGCAATGTCCCACTAATCCGCCGCACCTCACTCTTCATCTCGCTCTGTCCGAAATCGGTGATGACACACCGCAACTTGCTGTCCACTAGCACGTTCGCAGCCTGCACAAAATCAATCAGCCGACCTCATTCCGGAAAAGCTGGAGAACGAACCTTCAAATCCCCATGCAACACCTCCTGGCCATGGAGATATTCCATCCCTTTCGCGATCTCATGCATATACCTCCACAGATCCCACTCCCTCGGGATGTCGCCATTCCCCCGCCCAGGACTCCCGCCACGCGGGCCCCAAATAGGAAACGTAGCCTGCCCCGGCCTGTTCGACTGTCTCCCCCTTCCAGCCCCCAGCCCACTCCCTGCCCCAGCTCCCGCATCGACCTTCTTCAAAAATTCCGCCAAGCTCCCGTTCTGCATGTACGGGCTCACGAAGAAGTACGGCGGGTCCCCGTGCGTGCTGCTCGCGCCATACAGCTCCAGGACATGTAGATGCTTCAACGTCTTCCATATCGCCGCCTCGCGCTTGAAAAGCTCGGGCGGGGTGCACTCGGCGAGGACCTTGATCGCAACAGTGCGGTTTCGCCATTTGCCACGGTACACGTCGGAGAAGAACCCCACTCCGATTCTGCGCTCGCGGTCGACTTCGTACCTGTAGGAGAGTTATGAGTGTCGATGGAGCACAGGATGGCAAAGCACTTACTTTGTGATAGTCCAACTAGGAAGATTCACCTCCACCCCGGCACCCCTACTCATCCGTCGCAGTGCATCAATCCCGCTCTCCATGAACTCCTGGTCGAGGGTATCCTTCCTTGCAATCTTCCCACCACTCGATTGGCCACTGGAGCTCTGACTGCTCCCCTCGCTCTCCATCGTCTTGGTCCTCTCAGCCTCCTTCTGCTTCTGCTTTCCATTTCCTGTCGCACCCTGGCTCTGCTGCGAATTCTCCCTCTTCAAGCTCATCCGCCGCACCATGCCCCACGGTCCCGTGCCCCCAGCCTCCGCGACCGCCAGCACCGCATGCCCATCTGCCATCACGCCCCCACCCCCGCCTGCGTCTGCGGTGGTGTTGTCCCGCTCGACGACCTTCTCCAGCGCGCGCTGCAACGTCTTGATCGCCTCAGGCATCTCCTCGCGCTTGATCTCCAGCACCTGCAGCATCTCCGCGTCCGAGCTCGTCTGCAGCGCCGCGCGCATGAGCCCGCGCAAGTCCGCGTAATCGTGCGCCGCGTCGTGCGTGTTCTGCTGCTGGTGCAGCGTCGCGAGGGCGCGCTGGATCTGTGTGGGCGTCGCCTGCTGCAACTGCGGGGAAAGGAGATTCATAGTAGCTTCGTGTGATAGGCTAGAGGTGGGCGAGGTCGAGAGCTGCGGCTGTTCTTGCGAGGAGCTGCTCTCGATTTGCGAAAGTGTGGGAGTGATAGTCGTCGACGAGCTCCGTCTATCAGACCCCTGCAGAAGCAGAAGTGGGGAGAGAGGCTCCTCTTCTCCCGTTCCTTCTGCCTCTTCCGCAACATCGGTGAGCCGCAGTGCATTGGGATTGGCACTGGCGCTAGGCGGAGCAGGCAATCCGCGTTCCTCCAGAAGCCTCCCCAGCAAGTTTTGCATATCTTTCTGTCGCTGCTCTTCTGCCTGATGCACCTGCTTGAGGATGCGAATCTGGATCGAAAGCTTTAGAATGAAGTAAGGTCAATATTCACGCAAGCACCAAAAGATAAAATGACACGCACCGCAAAGACACCCATCGCATCCCTCAGCGCGTCGTCCAAACGCTGGATCTCGCGCACGATCTCGTCCCGCTTCAGGTACCGCTTCAGGAACGGGCGGTGGTTCTGCTGCTCAAGAAAGCTAGCGATCAGCTGCAGAGTTCTATATTCGATCGCGCGAGGGTTAGCAGAAGGTACATAAGAAGCGAGAATAGGCGAGAGAACTTACTCCTCCAACCGAGAGATGGGCAGCTCGAGCTCCTGCCCGACTTTGTCCCCCGCTTCGTGTACCTCTTGTCGCACGGAGAGGAGAAGTGTGGCACAGCGATCGGTGAGACGAAGGCACGCGAGACGGTTCATCTGTAAGAGACGGGGTTAGTGTATGCTTTGGCATCAGAAGAATAGAGGGGATGCTCACATCAACACCCTGCACATTATCCCATACCATCAACAGCGTCCGTGCTGCGGGCGCAAGGCCAGGGACGGGTGCGAGCTCGAGCAAGTCGACGCCTTGCGTAAGTGCATCATGGGTAATATCGAGCGCGGTGCCGAGGATGGAGAAGGCTGCCTGGGCTATCCGCTAGAAGGAAGGGTGGTTAGTGAATGCATTGGGAAGGGAGGACAGGGGAGAGTAGAAAGCAGGAAGGAGAAGAGAAGAGAGAGAAAGAGGGTAGCAAAGAATGCGTATGTGTAGAAAAGAGAATGAAAGATAGCAAAGAGGCTGAAAGAAAAGACGACAGTAAATATAGCCCCTATCCCCGTAAAGCAACACAATCCACTGGAGGATAGACGAGATCCTATCCCAGGCACCAAGGGCCCCAACCCAAAAATGAGCTAAAAATGTAAATCCACAAAGAATAGAGAACGTAGACGCAATTGGAGATAAATTGCATTCTGACGTATACTTTCCCCTAATATCGTAATTCAACAGGGCATGCACGGTGAATGTGCGCCGATCAGAGCGAGCGGCGCGCCCGTCGCTCACGTGCACATATGAACAGCAGAGAAGATAAGGATGGAGAGAAAAGTATAAAAGGCGCTTGAGGGTTACGAAAACGCGATCACGCCATCCACCAAAAAGATCCCCCACTCGTCCGATGCGAGCCCGAATGCCACGATTAGAAGGAACACCAGAGTAAGAGAAACAACAAGAATAAGAATGCCTTGAACTAGAAAAGGAAGAACGCAAAGGAGAAGAAGGGAGCGGCGGACATGGCGATGGACGCCAGCAAGGTCGACATCCGGAAGGAGAAGTGTAACCTATCTCCAGGGCGCGAAGGCAGGGCAGATGTCGACACAATAATACCGCCAAACTTGATGCGGGTAGAAATTAACAACTCAAAGCGAGGTCAGCGTCAATCTTGGCGCGATGAAACTAGCAGTCTCGGTGTGACAATACAACGCGAGTACGGCGCCAATCTCGGGGTGACAAACGGAGCCGCTCAAACGCCGCAACGAAAAGAACGCGACACACAACGAGCATGAACACGAAAGGAAGGAAGGAAACACGACGAAGGTGCAAAGTCCAAACCAAAAATCAAGCCAGTAAAATAAACCGAGAAAACTCACCTCCCTAGTCCTCTCATACCCCTCCACGCTGCGCATTGTCTTCTTCCTTTCCGCAAGCTGGCGCTGCTTGTCCGCGTCATTGTCCTTCCACCAGGAGTTGGAGAGGGACATGTTGGCAGGGCGCGTGGGGGTGGGGTCTGCAGAAGGAATGGTCAGCCATTATCAGGTAAGATGGGGGCAAGGGGAAAGAGGACTCGAGGCAGGCCACTCACCACGGCTCTTCTTCACCAACACCCCCGCTCCTGGCGAGCGCGAGCGCGACCGCTCGCGAAAGGTGCTCTGGATGGGCAGATCGATCCCGATATCCTCGATGGGCGGCGGCGGGAGGGAGATCGTAGGCGTGGCTGGCGACCCCGACGCCGATCCCGTGGAGGGGAGCTTCTTCTTCAGCAGGCGCGGAGACGGGTGGGGGCTGGAATCGGTCCTGGTGCGCAAGCTACCACTTGCCCTATTGCTGTCAGAGCTCGAGCGGGAGGCCAGGGCCAGTGGGGAGCTTGCCCCCGGGGCCGAGGTCGACAATGGTGACTCGGTCCGCCTGCTCCCCCCAGCTGGCGAGGGACCTCTAAGGGAGGAGCTAGACACGCCCCTCGAGCGACCCGACGGGTAGGGCGAGGAGAGGAAGTCTTCTGAAGAGGATGGGGAGGACGGCGAAGGCGGAGAAGGAGGCAAGGGGATGGTGTTCTTGATTGGAGTTGGAGTGCCTGAGGAGGAGTTTGAGGAGGAGGACGGGTTGAGGCGGGAGGAGATACGTGGGGCAGTGGGCCCTTGGGGACCTTGGGGAGGAGGGGTTGCACTCATTGCGTTCAGATGCGAGAGTGATGTCACTGGGGTATTGGTCGTGGAGTCGTGCAAAGTGTGTGGGGGGGATTAATAAAGGATCCAAGATGAGGGAGAGAAGGACAAGGACCAAAGCCAGTTGAAGAGGAAGAAAAAGAGAACCCGAAACAGAGAAGAGGTGCAAAGGCGCGTGAGGCGCCGAGAGGAATTAAAGAGCGCCGCCAGTTAACACCGTCAGTTAACACCAGGCGCGCGTCTGGAGTGTGGGAAAATCTTATCGCGTTGACGGCGGCCGTCGCAAGGCGCCTACTTTGGAAGGAGGCTGTAAACGCCGCTGAACCCGCTCAGGCAGTCTGTTGCTAGGATCCTCGTCCTCGAAATTCTTTGTTTTCAGCCTTCGATGGCTCTATAGATGCAAGGGCGGAAAGAAGTCTCCCCTACACGAGCGCCTACGTGTTCTTATACCCCCTCCCTCCCTCCGAAGTTCGCCCTCTACCCTTCCCCAATGGATGAGCCCGGAGCCACATGGCGATTCCCAGTTCCCGTGCGTCGTCGTGACGTGTACATTTAGGGTGTATTCACTGCACGCAGCAGCAGCAACGCCGCTTGTCCATCTATTCATTTTACTCCGGAACCTGCGCAGTCCTAGTCAGCGGTCACCAGGCAGCGGATGGCTCATAGAGTCCTCTGATTCGAGCTCATTCCTGTGTCAGCGTGACTCTATCACAATTACGATTTTGCTTCCGCCCCCGACTCCGAGTCCTCGATCACCCTCTCCTCGTCGATCGCCCCTTCCCCCACCCAGCACCTAAATCCCGAGTCCATGCTTGATCGCATTGCTCTTCCGCGTTCCGTACCCCACTCGCTCGATCATTCGTTCCCTCCAAAACATAATAGCCCTTAATACCCCAGACCCCAAATATCTTTCATCTCCGCCCGCCCTCTTGTTTATTCCGCGTACCATAGTCATACCACTGCGCCCGATCATAGTGGAATACTCGGAATAGCTGAACTTCGTTCCACGTATTCTAGATCGTTGCAGCCATTGCATAGCACCACTCTGCAATTAACTGTCGAATCGAAGATGTTCTTTGTCGGAGCTCTGTAGTGGGAGGTGCAGCAACGAATCCTAATCAAGTAGCTGTGTCAGACCATCAGGTCATGGCGAGAACCGGCGCAAATCTCGACTCTATCAAGCAGAAACATCCTGGGTCTTCGTAAACACGAAGCTCGCATCACTAAAAGTGAGAAATGGAATCAGTATATAGAATCGAAGCAACACTGCGTATGAGCTCCATAGCTTACCGCAGGCGCGGTACAGGAAAGCAACCTCGATCAAGCAGTGTCACTCAGGCTCCGAACGCGAACTTGCACGCGACACAAGTACTACGCGTCATGTTTCAGCAGTCTTCAACGACCGATCCCGGTGTACACAATAATGGATGTCGTAGGTGAAATATCTTCGATGCAGTCCGACTCACATAACCACCGCGCAGAAAGCCACATACAGGCATAATGCACTCGAATTCTGCAATCGAAGCTATTCTTTGTACGATCTTCATAGCACAACACCGACGCAACCAACTCAATCAAGTGCTGTTGCTCAGACAACCGCGAAGCCCAAGTTAAATTCCGTGCGCAATGGATGCTCAACTCTCTCGGCTCGTAAAATTATAATGCAGAAAAATCACGGAGCTTCGTACAGACAGACACAGCGCGGATACTCATAAATACTAAAATCACACTGAAAGAATCGAAGCCATTTATTCTCAGTGCTCCGCATGCGATAGGTGCAGCAAGAGGAAGGAACCCTAATTGGGCGGTATCTCTCTACCCCGCGACGACCGAGTCAGTATTCCGCGAAGCCCAAGTCATGTGCCGTTGTCTATTAGATCACGTGCGTAAATGACCAAATACAAATAGCACAGACAGTCTGCACATCCCGACTTACAATGGTTGGCATACTCCAAGAACCGTCAGCCGAAAAAAATTTTTTTTTTAACAGTGCCCCCCATGAGCCCTGAAGCCTGAGCTTCGTTTCCATTTCTCTGTATATATTCCATGTCGAATTTTAGGGTACAGCAGAACAGAACATCGCTCCAACTCGGCGAATCATACCTCGTAATGAAATGGAATGCGCACAACATCCACTCATTCAGCTCGTCATCCCGCCTCGCTTCCGCCCCGACAAGTTTGACGTGGTGTGACTCGTCTCCCCCTGGGGTTAAATTTTTAGACGGGGCGTATCCTCTGTACTTGTCTGCGTCATGTATTAGCAGCTCTGCTTTACCGGACTCCGACTCTCCTCTCACATCGAATGAGCCCATCCGCGGCTGGAGAGCACCATGATACTTCGCCCACATCGACTAGCTTACAATTGGATCAACTCTAAATTCCTTAGTTATGACGACGCATTTGGACTCCAATTCTGAAAATTAAGTCACTTGTCCATTTTTTTAAATCGTCTATGCACATTCTGAGTAAATTGAATAATACTCTTCCCTCTGCAATCACACTATGCATTAGAAAACCTGTTCACGAATACCAAACTCGTATTATTATATGTCTGATCGGGGTTTATGTCATGTTGACCCAACAACCATCAGCAGCATGGCGCAGTGGTAGCGCGCGGGGCCCATATGATATTCTAGACGATGGAAAAAATATGTAACCCCGAGGTCACTTGATCGAAACAAGTTGCTGCTATGCAACCTTCATCAATGTTTTCAATTTTCCTCCAGATTTCGGAGAGGGTAAATGGAGTCCATAATGCAATTATGAGCAGCATGGCGCTGTGGGGCTTATATGAGTGCTTTATCCCCCGAGGTCGCTTGATCGACATAGGTGGCTGCTATACAGAAGCCCGGAGAAAAATACTTTTAGGTGTTGGGATTTTGAAGAGCCAACGTTAGGTTCAAAATTTATTGTTTAAAATCAAATACCTTTATTGACGATCTCGCGCGCTCTGGTGGCATTTAAGAAAACGACCTCTATTTCTCAACACATTGTTCGCATATAGGCCCAAGTTATGTAAATATGGTATCGTATATAAAGCTATACCTTATTATACATTTTGAGGGTATATCGACGAGTGGAGGCTGAGATACAGCGAAATTACTTCGCAATCACTGGCACCAGCGGTCGTTGAATTGCAGCGCTATTTCCGGCACAGCGTGGATCGCAAACTGTCTATTTGAACTCTAAATGTTGTCACAGCAAAAACTCCCTATCATCTCTTCTCACATCTATAATGTTTTAAATAGCCTCGAAACGTAGCATTTTTGCTGGACAAGAAGCACCCAGTCATGGTGCCAAAGCTCGCAGTCGCGGCATAATAGTTTCATAATTTCAAAGCTCAGACTACACTGCATTTCAACTCCGACTCGATAGAACACATTCGAATTCATCAGAAATACATGTTTGTCGAAAAGCTAGCATAAGCATTCAAAAATTCAAGTATCAAACACGTTACAGTTAGCCATACGTGTGATCGCACAAGTATTAGAACAATGACGGAGGATTTACACAGCTACCGACTCTCGCCTGAAATTGTCCAACTTCTGCTGTATTTCCCTCAGTCGATTAGCTCTGCCCCGCAAGAACTCACGCCGCTTTGCAATAGCAGGGTCCTCGCTCAAGAGCTCCTTCATATTCTCAGCAGAATTAGAGTCCTTCAGCAACTCCTGGAACAGGACTTCCTGTAGTCTTGTCACAAGAGATTGGTTCAACTCGTGCTCAATGACCAAGGGAACGTAATCGATCACCCGCTTCAAAATGATACAATGAAGAAAAGGGCAATTGGTAGTCGAATGTCAAACACACCTTGTATGCAACCTGAAAATATGCTCGTACTTTTGCCATCACACCTAATTCCTCTCGAAATTCACTCGGCATCAGGAGTTGCGAGAGGTCTTCTACAGTGAAGCTCCCATATCCGGCTTGAGCCAAAGCCTCTATAACCCTCTGCTGATTGTAGTCCGGGTCAACGCTAGGGTAACCTGCATGGGAGGATGCACCAGGTCGTTTTCCTTTTTTCTTTGGATTAATCGGCTTAGGCGACTGGGGTGCTTCAAATGCTTGGGGTACATATTCTTGGAATGCTTCAGGTGCTCTGGGAGACGGTTTTATGTACCTTGATGCATTATGCTGAACATCGCTGTATCGACTCAGCCACCTTTCCTCCTCAGACTCTAAGAAGTCGATGTTCTGCGTAAAAACAGGTACTTGTTCTAAGTTGAGCACCTTGTTGAGCGTGCGAAGTGTCTCTTGCTTTCCACTATCGATTTCTACAGCAGTGAGCGAACTAGGAAAAAATTTTAATCTTATGGGGCATGATTGAGCTAATGAGTGTCACACCTCATATAGCTGTGAAGTTGTTTGAACTGTCCGAAATGCATTCCCAAGAGATGGTCTACAATTGTGGACAAGGTTTTGAACACGCTGTTGAAACATTCCATCGAAGGATTACGCCAGTTGCTGGTGAATTCCAAGATAAGAGTTTTTGTCGCATCAAATGGAACGTGACCGGGCAGCTCCCAAGCAATTGATCTAAAACAGATACAGCATAGGTTCAACAAGTTCGCACATAAAAGACTTTTAATAGGGTCACCTCTTAATGACATTGCGAACGTCCATAAGCCCATATTTTTTTTTATGGCGAGATATGGGAACGGGAGCCATCTCGTCGTCAAGTATTGGCGGTTTGATATAGTTCTCGTGATCCAAGAAAGGCCGGAAGTCCGGAGCTGTATTTAGGATGTCGAACTTGAATTGCTCATATCGAGACCGATTTTCTTGAGTGAATTGCTTGGAACTGTCTCCGTAAATTGCTGAATGAAGGTCATTGCAAAATTTCGTGACGCGCAAGAGGATCTCGGCCGAGGGTTCATTTATTACTGGTGCGGGCAATTTCTCCAGCTCAGAATGACAAATATTGAGCAACTGAACAACGTCCTCTTTCAACTTTGGAAGACTGAAAAAAGGTGTCAACGAGAGAAAACCATCCAAAACACTTGTATTACGTACTTTTTTTCGATCATACCCACAAGCAACTTACTAATGTCATTCACAAATATGGGAATTCCGAAACGTCTTTGTTCAATCATTCCATTCCAAGGCGACGTAGACGTGAAGAACTCTGCCTCCAGCTTCTGAGAGTCAGACCGAGGCATTTTTTTAGTCCGCTCTTCATCATCGAGAAGGCGAACACAGTAGTAGCCATGCTGCAGCCGATGTGTTTCGCCTTGAATAACGTCTTTCCACTTCTGACGAGAGTTGATGGCACCTTGAGTGAGCGTGTCAGGCTTAGTTAGAACACCTACGTTGAAAGGTTAGTGATTGAGCTACGGCTTTTACAAAATTCAAATCAAATGCACGGACCGATAGTGCGTCTACCCCCATAGTCTGCTTCTCTTGCAAGCCGAACTGCCTGTTGATTCTCCATATCGTCTTTAATTCTCATCTTCAGCGCTCAGAAATTGCATTATTAATTGATTGACGTACCGCTCATAGGAATCGTGATGAGAATGAGGGTATTTTCGCTTTTCTCACCCGCGATCTTATCCACTACCATTTCTTTGACAAGCTCAATGATATCTGGAGCCTCATTTTGGATCAAACCTTGAGAAGAGGTCAACGTAAAGTTTAAACGACAATAGATATTTATTACCAGGGAGATCAACAAAAGAGAGTACCGTAGCATCTGGGTCTCGAATGTCGACACAAACAGAATTTTTTGAAAACTTCAGAACTCTTGTATCAATTCTCAGGGTGCTTCGAAGTTCTTCAACACTTTTGCTAATAAAGGACTGAAAATGAAGATGTGGACTGAGAATCGCTGCCTGGGCTCGACGGAGCCATATTTCCATTTCACTTTTACTAGTTAAGCGAGGACCAAATGACTCTATCCTGGATGCCGGAAGACGGTTGCCGTAGTCGTCATAGTCAAACCGAAGCGAAATGTCGCATGACCAACCTTCTGCTGAAGTAGACATGGAGCATTCCATAGGACATCTGAAAATTCTGCATCATCATTCAAGTCAAATAGACAAAGCAATAATAACTGACCTGGTACAGGTACCGCTATCCCGAGGAACGCTAATCTATTTGAAATTAAGTGCCACATAAATGAGAAACGTAGAGGAAGGGATTCTACTTACCCCACTAACAGCTTCTACTAATGAACTTTTCCCAGCTAAATAGAGATAAGTTTAGAAGCCATGGCACGAGTGAACATACATACCTGACTGCCCGCCAATGACTACGATTCGCGGGAGATCCAACAGATCACCAGCGCTGCAGTATTAATAATGTTAATGTACGATGAAGGATACAATTAAAGACAACTTGCCCCAGGTTACTGAGATCGCTGTGAAGTGCCATTAACTCCTTGCAACTTCGAGCATAGTCAGTGTCAGAGATGTTCGCATCGATTATGGTAAAAGACGCTGGAGTAGAAGGGGAATCTGGCATGGTGACTGTAGAAGGTCCAGATGTAATGAAGTCTTCTACGACGGAGTCTGAGATGGAAGATGGCTCTGTGATGGTCGCCGTCTGCTTGCGTTTCTGCTTGAACATTGTGCTTTGGAAAGTAAAGTGCCAGGGTGGGGGCAAGCCTTATAACCCTAAGGCGTTATTATCGCAGAGAACAATGATGCTGGACATGCGCTTGACGCACTAGAACAATGAGGCTGGACACGCGCTTGACGCAGTAGAACAATGAGGCTGAACACGCGCTTGACGCACTTTAGTACCTGAGTTAGGCACGAAATTCGAGCTAATACGTGTTTATGTTTCGAGAAGAATTCACAGTGTTGAATTTAGCAGGAATTTCTACAAGCGGAACGTAAATTTGATATTGATCCCAAGTCGCGCTTCCAGCTAATTGTTACAGCTAATTGTTAATCGATAGACCCACTTCGCCCAAAAAATAGCCCAGGATTCTTGTTTATAGTGGTGCCTGTACAAACAGATCCAACCCAAATCAGGCAGATAGTCCG
>JASFDH010001712.1:0-13518 GCA_036937195.1 Nidularia pulvinata
GAGAGGTAATATTTTCACCACTGAGCTCCCTTATGGTTTAATGGTGTAATACTGTATTACTGCTTTGGTGTATTTCCATATGTGTTATTACAGAATAGCACATACAAGCTATCCGGTATTGTCTCACCTCCTCTTCGAGTGGTGCATAAAAATTAAGGCTTGAGCTCTCTATTTTTCCCAAGTCATGTGCACCTTCCTCCTGTTTCGGCAGGCCCGATATCATTGTTTCCACTACAGAGACTAGTGTAACGTAATATTGCTCTGGTTGCTAACTTCTACTTCACAAACAAGAATAATTTACGTTAATAAAGCTCCCGGAATCGTACGCTTTGAACACTTGCCTCTTGTAATTGCAAATTATTGACTTGTTCTTCATCGCTACGCTTAGAATTTAAGTCCGATCGTCATGTAATTCTCGGTCACCTTCATTTCTTTCTTTGCTGTCTTTGTGACTTGTACCTCTACTTCACCAAGTCTTTTAAGACATGCCAAAGATGGATAATGTTTTTAAAATCCTGCATGAACCTTCTTGACATTGTACCTCGTATTTTGTAGATAAGATAGACTACTAGATCAGCCTGTTTGAGCAAAACAAAAATATCAAGTCTTGGCATTTTGGCCTCTACATTCATGAAACGGGCAAGGCAACATCCAGGAAGGCACAGTATTCGTGCACAAGTTGTATAAATCACGAAAATAAGTTCCACCATTACGTTCTCAGCGATAATGATTTTCTAAACACGACCAAAATGGCTTCCTGAAAGGAGAGAAAAGGCAGCTTCAACGGAAACCACTAGTGTCATAGATCAAATTGCCACAATGACAACGGCGTATCATCGAAACCACATTTACCTTGCTCTACGATAATGAACTGGAAAGACTGACGAGGACAGGCCACACTAACGCATCGTACTGGTACGTGCTGCTGCTGAACCCGCTGTGCAGGACACGCACTGCTCAGCACCGCAATGAAGAATGTCGGAGACACAGGAGCCTTAGTGGAGGGTTCTGAATCAGATGGACAAGGAAGTTGTGAGGAGTGAGAGGTCTGGTCGGCAGCAACATACAGATGTGAGTTACAATGATGGTCCAACTATGAGCTCGTGGCGGGCCTGGGTAATTCGGTGGCTGGGACTAGCGACCATGGGTGAGAAGATCCGATACTGGTTGGTGAGGGCGTGCACGAGAACAGGTGGGATGAGAAATTCCACAATGCAAGAGCATGAATGTGGATCTGCATGAGATGGAGGAAGGATGGTGATGAAGGAGGAAGTAGGGCGAGGAAGGAGGAGCAGGAGGTGGACAGTAGCTACTGCAGACGAAGGAGGGCATTGGGGAGTGGAAGAACTAGGGAAGATTCGTCCACACAAACATTATATGGTGGGAACGTTAAGTGTCCTGAATGTCAGCGCCCTGGAGTGATATGATCTAGTATAGCTTTATATATCGTTGATACTGGACTAGCGGAGCTGAGGTATAGGAACGGGAGGTAACAAGGGTCTAAAACCATAAAGTAGGAAGAAAGGAGCCAACAAAGTCATCAGTGCCCACTCCGGGCCCATGCAAGCTTCCCACCATCCGTTTGATCGCGCCATCTGCACGCGCCCCGTAAGTTTGTCGGCAACCTGGTGTGAAGGTACTGGGAGACATGATGGGATGCAGATGTAGATACAGCACCGTCCGCCCCAGGAGAAGGAAGGGTGCAGAGTGGGTGTGTCGCGGCTGGTCGGGTGGATCTTCGTGACTGCGATGTACTAGTTAAAGTCCCAGACAGAGAAGAATCGTTTAATTCTGCTGTCGACGCATAGGAGGAGCTGCTGCTGGTTCATTCCGAAAAAATAGGTATCTGGCCGAAGAACCTTCCAGAGACCGAGTAGGCTCTCCTCGACGAGAATCCTCCGCACCGTAGTGGAGGCTCCCCGTTGTGACCCTTCCAACCCTCACCTCCCGCCGAGTCCTTCGCCAAATTCAATAGCGTCGTGACATAGCCGTTCAATTCGGATCTACCACCGCCCCCACCATCATTCCTGTCGCGCACAGCTGAGTGAGGACGCTCTTCAGTCCGTCGTTGAACACGCTTGCGATTCGCTGCAGTATGCGACGAAGTCGATAGAACGCGAGAGAATGATGTCGACGAGGGTAGGGCCGAGATAGTCAGATAGATTGGAGGGAATCGAAGGTGGTGTACGTCTCAAAGGCGACAGAGTGGATGTCAGCGATATGGAAGGGAGGGGGAAGGGGCTTGATGATGTAGAAGAGGTTGGCAATGTATCACGCCTCGTAGCCTGCGATAATCGTTATTTGTAAGCAGGAATAAGAGGAAGGGGAGGGGAGGGGTGCGCGTACCCCGTCGAAGAAGCATGACTTTGTAGGGGTGGTTTGCGGATGAAGAAAGCGTCCAGAGGATGAGTGATTCGGATATGTAGACTCTATATCACATACACTCAGTCTGACCGGGGATGACGAAAAGTAAGTGAACGGGAGCATAGAAGAGAGGGGCGAAAAGAGTGAAGGGAACGAACCAGGTGCGAAGCCTGCAGGCTGCTAAACGTCTAGCGTGGCTGCATGCTGGCTGTTTGACACTACGTAACGAAAAGGCTGGACTCAGTTGCTGATTTCGAGTCCAAGTGGCGTCGGGAATGACTAGGATTATGTTCAACTTTTGCCATGCTGGCCAAGTTGCCGGGTGGATTGAACGCCGGGACTCGCGGTGACTAAGCCTGTTTTTAAGCTCCGAGCTTTGCAACTACGGGACCCAGGTACTTGTTCTTTTGGCTTTACTGCGTTCATCGTGATTCATAGGCCCCCTTTCTAC
The DNA here is from genome assembly GCA_036937195.1 of Nidularia pulvinata. Taxonomy (NCBI): domain Eukaryota; kingdom Fungi; phylum Basidiomycota; class Agaricomycetes; order Agaricales; family Nidulariaceae; genus Nidularia; species Nidularia pulvinata. Next base: position 2,816 of record JASFDH010001712.1, read on the forward strand.
TCAAGCTATGTATGCTCAAAGTTTTGCAATTTACAAGAAATTCCAATGACCGCCTTGCTCAAATATAGCTTCGTCAATCATTCAGCGGAGTTGTCGATGCTACGCCTGCTCAGGCTGTCCACGCCTGCTTTACACAGACAAAAGTCAAATCATCAGCATATCAAACTATTCCCGTTCCTTGCACATTCTCCGAGTATACATTCGAAGTAATCTCTTTTTTTAAAACGTTCAAGTGAGCAATTACTCGATGGATCTGGAAGGGAATCATTCACCGAGGTTAGCATTATTTCCCCTTTTCGATCCATGAGTTTTAAGGTTACTAAATCTGATAGTTTTCTGGAGGCGAATGATTCAGAAACAACCTCCCCTGCAAGCCAAGATAGGTGCGGTTCCGTTTATCCGCATAATCATGCCAATCTGAACAATACGATCCTAGTGATTTTTATTTAAAAAGTAAGTGCAATCACTACAACTTCGAGTTATACTCTTTTCAACACCCTCAGACGTCGTTATCGAATGCAGGGTTGAGGATGCTGATCATCCTGCTCTTAATACGATGGTAATAGTAGTTCAAATGAATCCCGACAACTTGGATCGCGCCGATACCGAGTTGTCATTGGAAAGAGTATTCAGCTCGATCTGGAAATATCACGGTGTCATCGAATTGTGAGTTGTGTCAATTTTGAAAGATGTTTCACACTTGTCTTGATTTAAAATATTACGTATAAGGCATACTTATGAGAAAATCATACTTTTCGTTCGCTCACATGAATACGGTGACATAGGATATATCCAATTAACCGGGAGCGACCTGAGGGATATCAGAGGGTGCCCACCCACAGATAATCGTGAGCATAGCATTATCCTATATTATGATGTAAATCATGGCAGCCAAATTGTTTGGATTCAGTAGACCTTACACGTCTGTTCATGCTTAGGGCGGATGGACCGATTCTGACTATATCGTTTGAAATTTGCATTCCTCCACCAAACAATGACCGGGATGCGCAACAAAGGCGTGCATCTACGTTATTTGAAGGTATATCCTCCGATTAATCTACGTACTTGAGAAATATATTTAATTGACATATTATATCTGCTATTACAGGCACCGTGGCAGAAATTCTGCTTCTCGAGACATGTGTATTGCCAGATGATCATGCAGATAAACTCGATAGGCTTATTTTCTTGGGTGATGAATACCAAGAACGAGCTTCCTTCGGAAGAAATGAAAGCGACATTAACAACGCGATTAAAGCTTATGGACACGTTATTGAACTCCTACCTGGCGATGACGAAAGGTTCGCGAAAATTGCGCATAGTACCGGGAGTTTGTACGAGAAGCGCGCCAAGCAATTTAGGAGAGGCCAGGGCTCAGATTGTGACGAGGCCATCTCTCTCTTTCAACTTGCTGTTGATTGCACATCTATTGACCATGTCGACATGCCTGCGCGGCTGGATCGCCTTGCAATCGCATTTCGGAGCCGCTTCCAAAATACCGGAGATCTTGTCGACATCTCCCAGGCAATATCAACCTTCCAGAGAGCCGTTGATCTTACTCCCGGAGACGATTCAGATATACTTGAAAGGCTTTACGACCTTGGGATCTCACTTCGAAGTCGTTTCAAACAATCAAGAGAGCTCGCAGACATCTCGGAGGCAATATTGGCGATGCAGAGAGCAGCTCAGCTCACTCCCGAGGGCTGCAAGAAATTACCTGTGCGGTTGAATACCCTTGCAAATTTATTTCACATTCGTTTCGAATCCACAGGAAATCTCTTCGACATCTCTGAGGCTATCGTAGCTCTGCAGAGATCAGCTCAGCTCACTCCCGAAGGCCATTCAAAAAAGCATGTACGGCTGAGTGCTCTTTCAAATTTATATCATATTCATTTCAAACGCACAAAAGACCTTTCCGACATCTCTGAGGCAATATCATCTCAGCAGAAGGCATTGCAGTTCACTCCAGAGGGCCACGCCAGCATGGCTGCGCTCGTGGGTAACCTTGGAAGTTTATTTCAAGACCGCTTCGAACAAACTGGAGACCTCTCAGACATTTCAGGGGCTGTATCAGCCCTCCAGAAGGCAGTTCAGCTCATTCCGGAGGGCCATGCTGACATGGCTGTATGGCTAGGTAATCTTGGAAGGTCGTTGCAATTTCGCTTCGAATGGACAGGAGACTTCACAGATATCTCTGAAGCAGTATCAAGTCAGCAGAAAGCATTGCAGCTAACTCCAGAGGGACATTCCAATATGGCTTTATTGTTGGATAGCATCGGAACGTCACTTCAATATCGCTTCGAGTTAACAGGAAAGCTTGAAGACATTTCTGACGCAATATCGGCGCATCAAAAAGCTATTCAGCTCATACCCCATGGGCACATTGAGATACCTGGACTGCTGGGTAACGTTGGGCTTGCATTTCAAACTCGCTTTGAACATGCGGGAGACCTCTCGGATATATCTAATGCGATATTGTCCCATCAAAGGGCAGTTCAGCTCCTTCCCGAGAGACATGCTGACCTAGCCGGACATCTGGATAACCTTGGAAATTCATTTCAAATTCGTTTCGAACGTTCTGGGGACCTCGCAGACATACGCGAGGCAGTATCAGTCCACCAGAGAGCGGTTAATCTCACGCCAGTGGGCCATCCAGACTTGGCAAGCCAGCTGGCTGACCTCGGAACTGCATTTTCACTTCTCTTCGAACGCACAGAAGACCTCGCCGAAATATCTGAATCGATAGCAATTATGCAGAGATCGGTTCAGCTAACTCCTGAAGGACATACAAAATTAGCTATACGATTGTCGAACCTTGGACTTTCATTTAAAAGTCGCTTTGAGCACACAAAAGACCTCGCCGACATTGCTCAGGCAATATCAACCCAGCAAAGAGCAGTTCAACTCATACCAGAGGGCCACATTAGTAAAGCTGCGCTGCTGTGTAACCTTGGAAATTCATTACACAGTCGCTACGAACAAGCAAGAGACCTTGCAGATATCTCCGAGGCAATATTAGCCGAACAGAAAGCAATTCAACTCACTCCCGAGAGCCATGCCGACATGACTCTATGGCTTTATAACCTAGCAGTTTCATTCGAATGCATGTTTGAACGAACGGGAGACCCCGTTGACATGGACAATGCCATCTTAAAGTACCGTCTGGCTACTTTTACGAAGTCAAGTCCTCAACAGCGCCTTCTAGCTGCCCAAAAGTGGGCAAAATTATGTCAGAAATACAATCTATCAGAATCGCTGAATGCCTACAGTGTTGCAATCGAGCTCATTTCTCAGGTTGCTAGCCTGGAGCAGACTATTCAGAAGCGTCACGAGAATCTAATGGATGTATCCGAGTTGTCAACTTCAGCAGCTGCAGCTTCTATCTCGCTAGGGAGACTCGATATGGCACTAGAGTGGCTTGAGCAAGGTCGTTGCCTCGTCTGGGGTCAGCTTAACAATCTTCGGACTCCCCTGGATAACCTTCGTTCTCATGATTCAGAACTTGCTGATGAAGTCCTCAATGTTTCCAAAGCACTAGAGCATGCAGGGTCTCGGTCACAGTTAAACTGGTCAAGAATCAGCAGCACTATGGTGGACAAAATCCTATTAGAAAACGAGGCGGCAAACCACCTAAAACTTTCACAACGTTGGGATCAGCTGCTGCGCACAGTTCGTGCGATCCCAGAATTTGAGGACTTCCTTCGACCGCCATCGTGCTCTAAACTTCTAGAGCAACTACCTAAATCAGGCCCGATAGTCATCATCAATGTCAATAAGGATCGCTGCGATGCGCTCGCTCTCATCAACGGCATGGATACACCAATTCATATACCTCTCGAAGACTTCTCATATAAATTAGCGGAGAATCTTCGCAGTCTCCTAAACCGGTATCTCTCATCCTCGGGAGTTCGTACTCGGGGACACGAGCCAGCGATGCGCACTGGACGTCCGTGGGCTTCCAAAATGACAAGGACGGGCATCCAAGAAGTTCTGCGTCAATTGTGGGTCTATGTCGTCAAGCCAGTGTTGGATGGTCTTGCATTTTCGGTAAGTCAAAATTTTGTAGCGGCGACCTAGCTTATAAGCACTTACTATCGATTACACACAAAGCGCCCTCCATCTGAACTAGAACGCATCTGGTGGTGCGCAACTGGCCCCCTGGCATTCCTCCCACTTCATGCTGCCGGAATATATGGCGATGATAGCAAAACTCCTGGATCTCTTCTTTCTGAGTATGCAATTTCATCATACACACCTACCGTAACTGCGCTTCTGGAGAAAGTTCGACATATTCACATAGCAAAACCCGGGACTCGCGGAATACTCATGATTAGCCAGCCATATACAAGAGGACTGACACCCATCCCGAATACTGCCGTAGAAATCGAAACTGTGCAAGGAGAATTAGCCGAGAAAAATATTGAATCTCTGTGTTTGAACGGAAGCGTCGCTACAATTGCTCGTGTGAAAGTGGAGATGGAATTATACAGTCATATCCATTTAGCCTGCCATGCAATTCAAGACGTCAAAATCCCTTTAAAAAGCGGTTTCGAACTGCACGATGGACGACTCGAGCTCTCAGATATAATGAAGAAACAGTTAGCTGTCGCAGACTTGGCGTTTTTATCTGCATGTCAAACCGGCACAGGCGACGAGAATCTTTCAGAAGAGGCTGTTCATCTCGCAGCTGGGATGTTGGCAGCTGGATATCGTGGGGTGGTAGCCACTATGTGGTCGATCCAGGATCACTATGGACCAGAGATCGCAAAAGATTTTTATGCGTATCTCACGAGTTGCGGAGTACGTAGAGACGGGAGATTAGACGGTGGTAGTGCCGCTTATGCGCTTCATTACGCAACACAATGTGCTCGAAAGAGACTCGGGGATTCACAGGATTCTGTCTTAGCATGGGTACCATATATTCACATGGGACTATAATCTAGGTATTCCTGAAATTTAAATTGCATTTAGATAATTGGAGCATTATTGACTCGAAGAGATATCGCACAATTGTTTGATATAAGATTTGTGCACGGGAAAAAAAATCTATTCTCACTCACCTGGTGCTTATTCCCGCTCATTTACACCTGTATCTCAGAGCTATTATAGAGAAACACATCAAGCACCGAGGCTATGGTATACCGTCCAATCATCTTGACGGTAATAATAAGAAGTTTTATATCGATATCCTCTGGTATAATCAGGAATACGGAGGAGCTTTCTGAGGACGGCATCAGCTATGGTCAAGTTCTGAGGGAAACCCACTAACGGGAAGGTGGGACGGACGTGTGTCGATGACCCGGGCATAAGAAAATCGACGTGCCATGGCGTGCCACCGGTGTGCATCACTAGCGTGTAAGATTCCTCTCTCAGTAATACTGTTACTAAATGGTAAACACTCAGCATAATTTATTTACTCAAATGTGTTGTGTTATTTCTAGGCAAGTGGACTGTAATTTAAATACTAGATGTATTTCTGTCACAATTCAAGTAGTTTTCGAACTTTAGGAAATTAAATATAAGTTATAAATGGCGTATCTGCAAATCAACTCCAGCTGTTTTTATGGTGCTTCAAGATAATGATTGGAAGCCATTCAACACGACTTCTTTTCCTCATAAGAGCCTGATCGGAATTTATCAAGCATGCAATAATTCAAACATCATATTATTAACACAGATTGAGTATCTCCGAACTTTAGATTGAGAAGACATATAAATACAGTCTAAGATATTCACAATAGGCCCAAGGATCCTTTCAGAAGACTGAACTTTGGCTGGACTACTCACAGTATATCTCATTTAATTGAAGAATAGATCAAGAGTAGGTAATGTGTAATTATGAAAGTACAAACCATAGAAAAATAGAAACTTCAACTAAATGAATGCAAATTATGTGAAAGATAAATGATCTAAGCAATTAGAACCACAGATCAGAAATAAAGTGCTGAATACAGGTTCAGCAATGAAGGTAATTCATTCGTAAGCTTTATATGCATATCTAGATGTCAGTGTGCGTAAGCGTGTGGCGGCGCGCATCGGCGTGCATCGGCGTGCGGTTAGCGTGCATTGGTGATTGGCATGTCTCAGCGTGCAACAGCGTGAACTGAGCACATTTGCACAAAGTATTAAAATTCAAATTTCACCTATCGAGACAAAAACCATGAAAGAAATACTTTTCAGCGCAGCTGTTATCTAATATACCATTCAGTATAAGACCTCGTGAGATTTTTTATCTGCAATAAAACGGTGAAGATAGTCGAAAACATCCATACAATGAGACATTCTAGTCCATCTAATGGTCCAATAATGATATTTATACTATTTATACAGTCTTAAATTGCAATTCAGAACCAAGAAGAAGGTATATAAAGACATAGAAATAATTTCAATATAATAATGGAACCATAAATGCATAATAAGCGTTAATATAAGTCAATTGAACGATCAGGATGCAGGATAGCAATAGGAATTGAGGTCATATTCAGTCGAAACAACTAATATGCACGCTAATCGAAGAAGGACAAATACTGCATGCTTGTCTACCAATGCACGCTAGTGCACGCTTAGCAGGCCAATTTCTGGTTGCCCCCCATGACCTGCATGCCAGTATTCACAACGCCTATCATGCTACTCCAGCAAGTTAACATGCACTCATATATCGGGTACACCGCTAGCACATTTGATATCGTAGACATCAGGCGTGCTCCGAGCCCACCATACACACACCTTGTCTGCGAGTACGATTTTCAGCGTCTTGTAGACAGGCAGATGCCGTTAACGGCAGTCAAGGGCTCCCAAATATGGGTGTCAGGGCCTAGGGGAGTAGAGCGCTGGAAGACGACGCGAGGGAGGAAGAGACGAAAGAAGGTGGCAAGGAAGAGGAAACGTTGCTGGAAGCAAAGAAGATAGGGCGCACAAAGAAAGAACGACGCATTTCGTGCGAATACATATTTAATTGACTTGTTGCGCAATTCGCCGTCCCAATACTTCCCAACATTCCATGAAGCCCTCTTCCCTACTAAAAACACGTGCGGTGAGTGGTTTGTACAGTTCCGTAGCATCGCTCTGTTGGCGGCGAGTAGAAAGCTCGGACGGCAGGTCATTGCGGGATCTTTGGACAACTGCCTAGCCTGTGAAGGTTACTTGTCCACCACGCCCGGATGTACAGGAGTGGTTGGACGAAGATCTATTTATCCCGGCAGTATGTGACAGCGAGTTCGACTGTCAGCGCATGGGTTACACTGATAAAGGCAAATAAATGGGTGGGTGGGGGATGTTGAATGTAAGTTGGTGGTATTTGAAGCGTATATCGTGCACCGACAACGAAATGCCAGCTTGGAGGGCGAGAGCTGCTTATGGGCCTTCATGGTATCTACGAGGATGTGGAAATCGTACAAAACGTCTGGCATTGAGGTAAGAATAAATATTTATGAGGGGCAAGAGGAGGCGATGCACCCCTAGGCGAAATAGTAACAGCCAGTGCTGCCGACGTGGTGGATATTAAGCATGATGATGAGCGTGCGACACCTGCCCCTTAGCAAAATAGAAAGTCGAGGAAAATTAGGAGAAGGCATGTGGAGGTCCGATTGCAGTCGAATCAAGTGAATCCTCAACGTAAGTTTAAATCAGAGCATAAAACTTATTTTAGTATTGCTCTGCGAAGTATCAGAGGGAGCGGACAACTTCAAGGTATTCAAATTTCGATTTCGCTGAAAAAATTCAAACATTAGTTCAAGGACAGTAACTGTGGGTCAATGCGCAATCGAGGCATCCTAAGGGCATCATTTATGCTGTGCATACAATGAACCTGTCTGCTCAGAATATAGTTAGAATCTGCTCAGAGTCTAAGCAGATTCTGCCTGGAATCCAGTCAGAATCCAATCAGAATAAATGTTTTACTTGGAACCCACTTGGAAGCATGGATTCTGATTGGAACCACTTGGTACCTGTGGGTGACAGGAAATTACTGCAGCTTCCTGTCCCAACTCAGCTTGCTATCATTCTCTGTTGCTTTGGTCATTACAGAAATGCATCATCACCTGAGGACAGTGCACTGTGGGCATGTATTTCCCTTAGCACTGTTGAAAATTGTGCAAACTATGTCATGGTTGCTATGTTGCAACTTCATGATCAAGCCAAGCATCTTCCCACTCCAGAAGAGAAAGAAGCTGCCAAGCAATTGGTGGCAAAGGTGACATGTCCTGAATGGAGGGAGGGAGATATGCTTGGACATGGAACTAAGCTCTCACCATTCCAGCATCCTGGGCTTCATGGTGATTCATAGCAAAAAAAGGGCTGTTGTCTGTAGTGTAGAATAGCAATGAATTTTTATACTCCTTTACTAAGGCTCACAACCTCTCATGTTTGTAGGGGCAAGTCTGAAGAGTGATATATTCAAAAAGCTATACAAAATGGTCCTAAGATAGAATACAAAGAATATCTGGTGACATTCTAGCTAGATGTAGTAAATGGTTTTCCTTTTCCTCTGAGCTAGCTTATGAGCTTGTTGTGATAGTTATATGAGTGTGGGTATTCCTCCTCTTTCTAAACTTCACAATTTCCAGAGGGTGGTCTTTCTCCTCTTTCTAAACTTCACAATTTCAGGAGGGTGGTCTTCTTTCCCTTACAAACTCAAGGAAAACACTCTAAAACCAAAATGGATTGTCTTCCTTCTGTACTAGGACATAGTTCCAAGGAGATGGTCTTCTTTTCCCTCTGAGTTCTCAATTTAATGCAGTGCACTTAGAACTTAGTCCCTTGAACTCAGTTGTCTTAAGCCAAGCCCTCTGTCCCCTTTCAGATAAATGTATAAGTGGTTATGCTCTCAGAAGACTAGCTCTAGCTAGACTATCTTAACTCTAATAGAACCAAGATTGGCTTCAATCCTTTGACTTAGTATTTCCAGGAGCTGTCAGGCTCATCACTCCTGACTGCATTGCAAGAGGAGGTGGGCAAAACTCTTGTTTTTCTTTCCTGTCCTTGTCCTCAGGCATTTATCTATCTTCTGGCTTCTATTTTTAAGCAAGCCACTAACATGTTCTTTAGTAGCACACTAGCATCTCAGGCATCTCTGTTGCAGATCAAATATCTAGCAGTGCTCATACTGAAGGCTTGTACTGTTCCAGTGCTCTTCTATAGAATTTTGCTTCTTTCTCAGAGCCTAGGGCACACCCAAAAGCACCACTGCTTTGGTGTCTCCCTAGTGTGAGTTCAATTGGAGTGCTGTAAATGCTTTCCCTTAGCTGGAGTAGTGTAAACCTTCTTTTCATTACTATAATATGGCCTGTCTGTGTATTATCACCATGACAATACTTGAGGTCTTTACACTCCCCTATATGTTCCAGGTGGAATCCAGGGAATTTCCATTGAATCTGGGGAATTTCCATGAAATTCCAGACATGTATGAACAATGAAATAATCCGTAATTTATGTTAGTACCATTTCAGGTGCATTCCACATACATTTTACAAATGCTCACTTAAATATGGAAATTCTACAGAATATTCTGCCAGAATCCAGGTGGAATACTGCTATTCACACTCCACAATACAATGAGCACCTTGCTTTATTATTATTAGTTACAATAAAATAAAATACCTCCATCAAGAATTGAACCAAAGACCTCTTACTGATAATAGACTCATTGCAAGAACAACAAGCATTATAACACCTGAGCTATCACAGCATCTTAAATTTTTAAATTAATATATTTATATACCCATTGCCTTGGTGTGCTCATATGTGCACCCTATGGGCACTAATATATATCTGTGTGCTTACTCTGCACCTGGGTGCTTCCCTTTTCAGATGCACTTCCCATTGATCAAATCACATGTATATTTGTTGACACATCAACACTGTCAACACATGTTGATCCACCCTCCCCTACTATGCATGTCTATTACCATACATTCACCTCCATCACTGGTCATAAAGGGCCTATGATGACAACTATGCCACATGATGACTATGCCACATGATGACTATGCCATATGCCAACTATGCCATGCAATAACTATGCCACATGATGGCACCAGCATGCATGCCTGATAGGCACAACAATGCATAACAATGACAATGCATGATGATAACAACAATGCATGACAGCAACAACAATGCATGACATCAATGATGATGCACAAAGCCACACAATGACAATGACACATGATGATGCATGATAACAATAACAACACACAACAATGCACAAGGACAACAACAATGCACAATGATGCACAACAATGTATGACATCAATGATGATGCATGAAGCTACACAATGACAATGATGCACAATGGCAATGACAACACACAATGATAACAATGATGCATGACAACAACAATGATGCACAATGATAACAATAATGCACAACAACAACAGCAACAGACAACAACAACAGCATTGCACAACAACAACAGTATTGCACAATGATAACAACAATGCACAATGCCAGGGATTGTGTGCAACTAGGTACATAATTTATTTAGTTTTAATTTAATTCTAGTTTTTGTCTTGTATATCTATTCTTAATATATTAGTAATATTTACTTTGGGACTGGGTGTTTTAGTTTTTGGATGTAAGTCATGCATATGAACATTGGATGACACATCAGTGCCATCAATCCTGCCTCCTGTCAGGGTTCACTATATTCCTGGAATATATTTGGCCCATGGAATATATTTTATCCATAGAATGTTCTAGAACAT
>JASFDH010001713.1:0-13517 GCA_036937195.1 Nidularia pulvinata
AGCTGCATTCGTACCACCGGCTGTGCAATTTCTCTAACTTGAGCCTTTTGCTGTTCCATCTCTGAAGAAAATACGTCAGGGAAGGAGGAAAGCAGTAAGTCCTAAACTAATTGCTAATCAAGACGAAGGGACTACTGAGACTTTGGGGGACTTCTTCATGAAAGGTCATCGCGAATCACATTGACTTGGTGAGTCTTCTGTGAATCTCAGACTTGGTTTTAAAGCTTCAAGGCAAACACCCGTGTCTAACCCATGTTATTATCGTCATCGCGATTTCATCCGACCATCTGTGGCCATGTATGCGTGGGTGGCACGGAACGTTCACGTTTCAATGACCATCTGGATTCTGCCCCTCTTTGAACTGACAATCTGCCAGTCAAATGCCGCAATTGACTATCGGAACGTGAGTACTCAGGTTGTTTTCACCATTTATCTCGGGGTAGCTTCAGAAGATGCCATCGCGATTCAGCGGAAGCCATCACGCTCTCCAACACTCAATCACTATATAACATCCGCGCTGGATCTTCGAGAGACTGTCTCGTGTAACACGTTCGAGGTCCAAAATCTTCTCTCTGCTTTCAAATATATTTCATCCACGATTAGCTGCCATGTCCACATCCATGATCACAAATTCCGGTCTTCATCCGAGTTGCTTAGGTCGCTTACACGAATAACGGTTTGTCAAACTTAGTTCATATGTTCTTATTATGGTACTACGGAACTCATTATTTTAAATGCCTAGAAATCCATATATAAAAATAGCACGAAGATCTCGCTTTTCAAAGATCCATGTTGCTAATTCTTTAGCATATAAATATTTCCCGGTTGGATTACTCTCCTGGAACATCGGAAACACACCCTACAATCATCCATAGCCACCTACTAACTGCTGCGCTGGGAGAGAGAATTGCCCTCGGCCTCACTATTCGCCCTTGAAACTTGAAGAAGGGTTTTACTTCTGATGTGCACAGCGTGAACGGTAAATAATCAGATTGCTCGGGAACATAAGTTTACTGCTGATCAGTGGACAGCACGAATAGCCAATCGACTCCTTGGTAATATGTCGTCTCAATATTCTGAAGATATTCAACTTCTGAAGACCCAGGTTCCGAGCTCCAAAACGACATTGTGCTCTTTCCCGCTACTTCACATTTGGAATATCGAGGATATCCCACTTCTCTTGATCATCCACTTGCGCAAGTTCAACAAACGGCAGACCTTACAGCAGTGAATATTTGTTCAGCTCGTAAGTATTTTGTGAATTGACTGGAGGAGATGGATGCGCTACAGATACAGGCGGGGCGAATGGCTAGCGAATTTATCTCCACTGAACCGACGAGACCGAGCATCCTGTCATCAATTCCTAGTTGGTAACTCCAAACTGTCTTTGTTATAAGTCACCTGTTGGCTTTGAACGCAGACCTACCGATTTCATGTCTATTATCGGAGGACGTTTCAAGACATTATCCGCCACCAGACGTGTCCCGTAATCTCGGCCATGCCAACTTTTTATCGGAAGGGACTGACAGTCAGAGGCAATTGTGGGTCGTCCGAAAACTAATTTGAATTTCAGTGGCCCATGTTAACCAATAAAAATACTCGATAATTCAAAACGGCGACAATTCAAAACGACTCGGCTTATGGTGGGGCGCATGTGGATCGTCTTGGATTTGCGAACATGTGCATGGACTTTGTGGCTTATCGGTTCTATTCAGTGCTCGCTGTCGTGCAGATTCGTTAGCGAGAAGATATATGACCCGGTTGAATATGCCCCGAGCTGCGCAGTCTCCCGATTCATTTTAATTTATTCCATACTCGTACTTGCACATTGCTCAGCGTCACTTGGAGTCAATTGTATCAATTCCACAAGCAGCCGCGGGGGTCCTCGGTTGAAATGATGAAAATACAGGATCTTCCGTCGGCTCAGTGGCAGATACCATGAAAGTGTTCTCACCTGCTCACTAAAATATTAATGTGAAGATTTTTTCGCCTGCGAGAATGGAAAGAGGACGGGCGCTTGTACGCGCCGACGATCTATTTACAGGATCCCCGGTGGTGTCGGATATTGGTCCGCCACGGAACGCCAATCGGTACCGGTACATACTCTTGAGTATAGCCGGTAGATGTATTTTTGCAGAAAGAAATAAAAACGTCGCAGAGGGACCTGTCGGTTTCAAGGTTCCGTAAAGACTAATGGACCTCTCACAACCAATGTGCAGATGACTCTTCTATCATGTGTCTGCATTGTTGACGGCATCCAGCTCATGATTACCAATCATATGTACCTCTCGGTGCCTGTAATGTGTGCTTCAGATGTCATCATTAGAATCTATAATATTAACAGACGTCGTGGATTAGACATATAACAAGTGCTCCTTCATGCTGTATTGATTATCAGATCAGAAATACTAACAGCTTGCTTCGAGTGATGTAATCGGTCAAGTTATCGCGGATAATTGCAAGAAATTCCCCGGACGGCGTCAAAACTCAGCGATGTTTAATTTGGTTAATTAACGCTGTGCGCAGGTCGCGGATCGATGACGCACAGAGAATGTATGTGCTGAAGGCAAGTATGCTTGGATTATCTGTCCCAGTTAATCGATAAGTTTGTAGACTTCTCATTTTCGGACGCGGATAGTAGTGGATAAGACAGGGTAAGAGAAAGTAGTCCGATACATAGAAGTTTGTCCGGACTCCGGAATGATTTATAATTTGCATCCGTCTCACCGAGGACAGATAGATTTGATCCGCAGCAACGTGGGCATCTCATGTCCCGCACTCAACACTGCCCACTTTCGGTGCCTTTCGAACGCTGTCCCCCTTTGCTCTCCTCAGCCGTCCCGGGACATCACTTTCCCGCTTTCATTAATCAAAATGTACCTAGAAGTCCGCAATGAGCTCTGAATTCGAGAGGAATCTAACGTCGATTCAAAAACATGTAAGTCCGGCTTCAAAGTTCAGCCATGGTCTACTGATGCTCAGGTGGTGCCTTCACACGAATCCTCATGGATATGAATCAATACCGGTATATTGGAGTTAGATGACGGGATGGATGTTCTGTAGAACATTAGCCAAAAATTTAGGGAACTAAATGCCGCTCATTGTTCAGGCTTCAGGCTTCAAGCTTCAAGGTCCGTTCCATTATTCTTGTCCCTTGGGCCTTTCTCCGACAGTATCGGCCGACGGTGTCCAAACTCCAAGTTCGCATCGTTACCGGAATTTGCCTCAACAGGGCCTCTCAGTATCAACATGTTGAAGTTGTAAGAGGCGAAGATGTGAAATACTTTAGACACTTGGAGCTGTTTGAAATAGACTGACAAGCCTCGTGGATCATTATGATTTCGCACGCTGTTCGTATGAGCACGTATGGCGTTTCGCGTCGCTCAGTGCTCCTCCTCAGCTGTCACTTTCATCGTTTAGGAATCAGCAGTCGTTCGGCCAGATGGAAGATGGACTTAATATGATGAATTTAAACATGTCTAGGCAAAAGGGGTCGCTGGATTTTGGCAACTCCGAGACTGTCTTGCGGGTCCAACTTTGTTCAAATTTTCTTCAAACCCGAAGCGGTTGTGTACTTTGAGCTTTGAAATGTTGTAGTATAGCAGACAGAGGGTGCATATCATGACAGCAGTGACTTGATAATAGTCGCCAGAATAAGAAGGAAGCTATCGGCCGGAGAACTACGTATGTATATACTCAGTTCGATGAGTAGATGCTCGCTTCTTGGGATGACCGATTTGAATCGTCAATGATCGTGAGTCGTCGGCGTCAAAGATTTTAGAGCTCCGGCCTCATGCGGCCTTTCCTTCAAACCCCTGTGTAACACAGCTTTCTCACCCGCTTGGCTTACGCAAGATGCTATCTCAATCTTGGAGGTTTTGCCACATCACTCGACACTGGCAGCATCATGGATGCTAGGGCCACTCAGTGGCTCTATGTTACCCCTTTGCGGGGAAAAGATGACTTCCATGCGAACGCTTGCCCTCGGAACGATCACCGCTAAGCGCACTATAAGTAGGTTCTCAGAGAATCCGAAATCTTCACAACTTTGTACCCATTACTATCTAGAGAGATGTCTTGCTTCGCGAAACCCAAGGTTTTCTCTTATTCCGAGGCCTCTCGTGCTTTCAACGATAAAGATCTCCAGCAAGATATTATGGCCGCTGCGCAGAAACTCGCTCAAGCCCTACTTACTTTGATGGAGAATTTCGACTCTATATCGAAACAATTGCATACTCTGGACCTTCAGAGACGGACCAGTCCCCTAAAACCGAAATGGGACACCATGCGTAAGGTGAGACGAGGCAATAAACCTTCCGAATGTCTAGTTTTGCCGACTTACTTTTCCCTTCTCCGTATGGCATTTAGGACTTCACAGATCTCGTCTGGCAGTTCCGTTCAAACGCAGCGGTTATTTCTGGACGGTTGAAGAGTGTGTCATCTCTACGTCTCTTACAAATATTTGATATTCATTTCTCCCATCAGTATTCTGCACTATGGTTCTGCCATTGGTGGCACGGAAATCAGATGGCGTTTCTAGTCGATTCCAAGACGAGAAGCTACAAGTACTTCAGTCGTACATGAGTGTAATGGTTTATCCACCCGTTTTCCGAAACGTCTTACATATATTACTACCAGGTATCAGGCGACCACGCTGCTATCACAGGATCCCTCGTTGATCGTGCACTAAAAGCTAATGCGGCATTGTCAGCGTTCCATATGGAATTTGCGAAACTTGCAAGCCATCGCGTGAACACTGGTCAGAATGAAATACGTGATTTATCTCATAAAATTCTGGAGCTTGAAGCCCAAATTCGGCAGTGAGTAAAAGCTACGTCCTTTGAAACTCGGAAAAAAATAAACTGATATGAGCTTCTAGGTGCTGTTTACTGGTAAGCTTGATATGTCGAGTTGACAGTACCAACCTTATTTAATTTTTAGAATCGAGAAATCGCGAGTCCTGATGTAATGCATTTGGTACACTTGACATTCCGCATCATTTCTTCCTCCGGCCATCGACCTGTTCGATCAAGAATATCTCAACAACGACTTGTGAGTACCTATATTTAATATTACAGTACTTACGCTCAAACGTATTTAGGTATATCCCAACGAGCTGGCGATGGTTGGCAGTGGTTATGATCAATTGGAGCGTAGGTATATCTATGCTGGACATTCAACTCGAGATTTTCTCACAATGCATATCCAGGGAAACGAAATGAAGTCGCGCATGCTCAATACGCTGCGCAGCTCCATCATTCTAGAACAGATATCATGGCAACCGTCCATACATCTTTAACCTCTCTCGTTACGGATGAAATGCTGGCCCTAGAATCCGGCCTTGGCTTATTTCTGGCCATATGGAGTAGACTTCGCACTGATTGCACTGAGGTTCTACAGTGGATTAGAGGCTCCTCTTATCCCGTAAGTATTATATTCTTTTATGGTTAACATTAAGTGCTGATGAAATTATGAAGAGCCCTTCAGTGGTAGACACATATCTGCTAGGAGGGAGTATGCTTTATCCTATACTAGCGAATGCGCTCGATGTATGCGTTGCCAGATTGGATCCTCTTTGCTTCGCTAATAAGGGTTGATATATCCCCGGCAAACGCGTGTTCATACTTTTGTTGATGGCGGGGGTATACGGCAAATTCACCGAGTAACAGGAATCCTGCTACCCTTCGTCGCACCGTTAGACGGCGGTTATCACTTTCAGCCACTGCCTAGCCCTTGGCTTTGCACAGTACGTACGGTTTTATGTATTGATACGGTTTATCATGTAGACTGAAGGTCATTTTACGCACTTTGATACCCTTAATGCTCACATACCCAAGTTAATACTTTAGTATCTATTTGTTTATTAATGGACTCACTCGTCACCCCGAGACTTTTTTATTATACCTCATTTACTCTCTGTACCTAATATCACATAGAGCCGCCACTTAATGGAAGTGATTAACAGATTCACTGCGACCCTTAAAGGATCGACGTTGTCGTCTAGGGTGATACCCGTAATCTGATCCTGGAATCCGGGGCTGTGTTGGCAATATGTGTTAATTACACACTAGAAGATGTACAGTGGCAAATTGCCGAACCGTAAATGCTTACCTCTAGTTTTATTTAACTCTGAGAGTTTCATTTGCATACACGATTTATCTTGGTACTTTTTCTCAACTTCAGTAATGAATTTCAATTTAGAAAAGATATCTTTCAGAAATATTTTTCTGGGGTCAAGTTAATGGCTAAGTGCTTTTAGTATGCTTCTAAAAATAAACGGTCGGAATCCGGATCGCTCAAAGTTAATTGTTTATAATTATGTACTGGGGACGCTTCCGATAAATAGATGTACACAAATATAGTCAATGAACTTCGAAGCCAATCGGATTTATAGGACCAAATTTCGCGTACATTCTTGCGTTCTCCTTGATCACAATCTTCCATGAAGTACTTTTCGACCCGCGGAGGGGACCAGAAGCTCTCTTTCGAAGAGGTCAATCCTATATCGACCATTCTGTCATATCTTTCCTGAATATATACGTATTATCAACAGACCGTGCTCACTGGCTTGGCCCCGAATGGTGGTTTATACATCCCAGAACATATACCATCGCTCCCCTTCAATTGGACAACAGAATGGAGTTCATACTCGTTTATTGATCTCTCTACCGCGATCCTCTCCTTATACATTTCTCCTGAAGAAATCTCTAAGGAGGAACTGCGAGCTCTGGTTGAGAAATCATACAAGACCTTCCGCCACCCCGATGTTACACCCCTGAAGAAATTGGACGATAAGACGTTCGTGCTGGAGCTGTTCCATGGTCCAACTTTTGCTTTCAAGGATGTCGCGCTACAACTGCTAGGAAACCTGTTTGAGTTCTTCCTACTTCGGAGGAATGCGAAGAAGTCGCCCGGAGAGAAACCGGAGAAATTAACTGTGGTTGGTGCTACTAGTGGTGACACTGGAAGGTATGTTGCAATCTTAATCTCCTTTTGGACGACCCTCAAAATTATTACCTTAACATCCAGTGCTGCGATCTATGGCCTGCGCAATAAAGCCAACGTATCCATCTTCATCCTCCATCCAAAGGGCCGTGTTTCCCCCATCCAAGAAGCACAGATGACCACCGTCACCGACGCAAACGTGCACAACGTTGCCGTGAAAGGCACATTCGATGACTGCCAAGTGCGTCCTCCGAAATTCGGCCGAAAGGTGTCCCCTTTACTGAACTTTCGGATTTTCCTTAACAGGACGTTGTCAAAACCCTCTTCGCCGACAAAACCTTCAATGAAACCCATCGCCTTGGTGCTGTGAACTCCATCAATTGGGCGCGTATTCTCGCTCAGACGGTCTACTATTTCCTTTCGTTTTTCCACATCCAAAAGCAGCTCCCTGCTGGTGTAAATCTGAAGGACATTGAGATCCAGTATGTCGTGCCCACAGGCAACTTCGGCGATATCCTCGCTGGATACTATGCGAAGAAGATGGGCCTTCCTATGGGCAAGCTGGCTGTGGCTACGAATGCGAACGACATTCTTGCGCGGTTCTGGAGGAACGGTAAATACGAGAAGGTTGACTCCACTGTGGATGCGCCGGGATCATTAGCACCTGCTGCAGGCTCTTCGGATGGAAAGCAAGGTACAGACGCCAGTGGTGTCAAGGAAACGCTTAGCCCGGCGATGGATATCCTCATATCAAGTAACTTTGAACGGTTACTGTGGTATCTGGCATACGAGAATGCTTCAGGCTCTACTGATAAGGAGAGGAGGCATGCTGCATGCACGACGCTGGACGGATGGATGAGCAAGATGAAGAGTGACGGACGCGTCGAGGTACCTTTAGGTGTCCTCGAAACTGCTCGCAAGGATTTCATCGCCGAGAGGATCTCCGATGAGCTTGTGCGTTGCTTCTCTCTATACCATTTGACTTAGTCCTTATTAATTCATTAAATTTCAAGACACTTGACACCATCCGTTCGCACTTCTCAGCAAAAGTACCCTACATTGCCGATCCGCATACCGCTGTCGGTCTTGCTGCGGCGGAGATCATTGCTCCGCAGAAGTATGTGTTTTTCTTTGCCACCAGGAACACCTACTAATGATAAATCGTGCAGCGCGCCCAATGTCTATCAAGTAATCCTCTCTACTGCTCATCCTGCTAAGTTCTCCGAGGCAGTTTCGCGCGCTCTCCAGGGGGCTCCCAACTTTGATTTTGATCGCGATGTTCTTCCAGAGGAGTTCCATGGGCTCCTGAACAAGGAAAAGCGAGTCATCGACGTGGAGAGGGCTGATGTGGACTTGGTCAAACAGGTGATTGAAGAAGTGGCCGGGAGAGAGCAGGCAGCTTTGCCAGGAGGTGCAAGCGTTTAAAAGCTCTGTGGTACACAGAAAGGGGTTGCAAAATGTAAAGGTGTAAAGAAAGTAATGTACAACCAGCTATTTTGGAAAGGAATAAACGAAATGTATCCCTTTAGAGGCATCTTTTGAATCATCAATGTGGTGGACGTTGGACGTTCAATGATTCGTTCAGCCTTTTGTGATAAGTGCGTTCAGCATACTTGGCCTGAAGGGTGAGGCTTGCTCGGTTCAAAACCCTGAACCATCTACAGACTGTAGTGTCAGTGAGTCTGGACTTTTACTTCTCTACCACAAGAATGGCTTGGAGTATTGAATAACGCGACTGCAGAAGTAGTGATGACAGTATATGCAGATCCTTGTTTGACTAGAGTTCAGATTGCTCTGTAATAAGTCAAATCTGTTTTATTCATTAACGATGACAATGATTCTACCAATTGAACAAGGAAATGAAGGTCTTAGGAATGACTTGGTGGCGTTATAGTTTGCGCATCTGCAAGGCTCATAATTATTCATCGATGTAATTCTAGGCAGAAGATCCTTATTCAAAACAAATCTAGGTAATCCACGCGAAGACGATTGTTTGCCAACGACGACCATGCTTCCGGGTCTTGAATAGTGTAACGAAGGAAGGATGAATGGCCTGGTAGCGCAATGGTTAGCGCGTATGCGATACGTCAGGGATGTTACTGACAGAAATTAAAGATTACGCAGATGATCCTTGTTCGACTCAAGGTGAGGCCTTCAAATAGATTGTTTATAATTTTTTCATTGACAATGGAATAATCTTGGGTCCTGACATGGTAGCACCAGTCAGAGGAATGACCTGGTGGCGCAATGGTTAGTGCGTCTGCAATATTTGAATTAATGGTGTGGAGAGCGGAAAGTATACGCAGATGGTATTTGTCCGACTGATTTGCATCGTACTCTCTGGCGATGGGAATGATTTCGGAGGTCTTGAGTTGGGCAGTGCGGGACGGAAGAAGGGCCCAGTGGCGTAATGGTTAGCGCATATGCGATACTTATGAATGTAGTATCAGAAAAGTTTGCGCCGAGGATCAAGGCCAGGTCGCCATAACGATCCCACTGGATTGAATTATTTTGCTCGACGATGCGATTGATTTGCGGGGACTTGAGTATGGTAAGAGAAGGGGCAGGAATGACCTGGCGACGCAATAGTTAGCGCATCCGCAAAGGATCTCACTGTCAATGCGTAGTATATGCGGACGATCCTTGTTCGACTCAAGGCCAGGTCGCTAAAACTGCGGTGGCGATAGGTTTCGTTCTTTTAGTATTGGTCGACGATGCGAGTGATTTACGGGGTCTTTAGTGTGGTAGGAGAGGTGGTAAGAACGACCTGGTGGCGTAATGGTTAGCGCATATGCGATAAGCAGCTCCGCAATAAGTTGAGTCATTTACGCAAACAGTCCTTGTTCGAATCAAGGCCAGGACGCTGGTTTTGATTGAGAAAGATCTTTTGTTGGTCAACGATGCGAGTGATTTACAGGACCTTGAGTAAGGTAAGGGAGGCGGTAGGAAGGACCTGGTGGCGTAATGGCTAGCGTGTATGGGTATGGGTTCAGATGATTGAGAAAAGTTTGCGCAGACGATCCTTGTTCGATTCAAAGCTAGGTCGCTCAAGGTTGAAGAGTCCATTTGTTGGCCGACAATGCGCTTGGTTTTCAAGGACTTGGGGAAAAGAGATATGAAGGACCTGGTGACGCAATGGTTAGCGCGTATGCGATACTTTATGTGCTACTTGAAAATGCAATGTCGTGGATCATAAATGTATACGCAGACAATCCTTGTTCGATTCAAGGCCAGGTCGCTCAATTCTGGTCCAGTGTTTCCTTTTGTTGGTCGAAGATGCGGATGATTTGTGGAGACTTGGGTATGGTAGGAGAAGAGACCTGGTGGCGCAATGGTTAGCGTGTCCGCGGTACTTGCAGTTCACGGTAAAAATATACACAGATGATCCTTGTTTAACTCAAGGCTAGGTCGCTAATTCTGACCAAAGAACGATTCGAGTGATTCGCGAGGTCTTGAGTATGGCACGAGAAGGGGTAGAATGACTTGGCGGCGTAACGGTTAGCGCATCTGTAAGATTTGTGGCAAGGTTACGCCGAGTCCACAGATGGTCCTTGTTCGAGTCAAGGTCGGGTTGTTTGCGATGCTTCTGCTTTACCAGCTTTTTTGACGAGAAACGAATCTGGATTTCTGAGTCGGACGCAGAAGGGTGTAGAAAATGACCTGGTGGTGTAGTGGGTAACACGCCGTGATGCAGTGGCAACAGTCTGTCTTCGTATGCACGGTCGATCCTTGTTCGAATCAAGGCCAGGTCTTAGGTAACACGATTTGTATGATGGTTTTTTATTCTTTATGTAAATTATTAGCAACCTAGGAGGATGTCATCTGAGATAAAGGACATGTGTATGCAGTGCTCAGTGAGGGCCACATATGCTGGAGGGGGCCCGCTCGGGAGCGGGTAGTGGGTGAGGTGGCAGCACGAATCTGGAGTTCTGAGTAGGATGCAGATGGGCATAGAAATGAACTGGTGGTGTAGTGGGTAGCACGCCGTGATCGGTTGCTACAGTATCTTTGTATGCACGGTCGATCCTTGTTCAAATCAAGGCCAGGTCTTAGGTAGCGCGATCTGTATGAAGATTTTTTGTTCTTCATGTAAATTGTCAGTAAGTTGCAAGGAAGCCTTTAGGATAAAGGACATGTGTGTGCAGTGCTTAGTGAGGGCTACATATGCTGGAGGCGGCCCGCCCGGGAGCGGGCAGTGGGCGAAGTGGCGGCAGGTGTGCACGAGGCGCAGTTGATGGCCTCGAGGAATGAATGTATCAATGAAGCATACGAGGCGAGTGATGTGAAAGAGTCGAAGCGAGGGAAAGGACAAAGAGCGCAGCGGACAAAGAGTAATGAGGGGCGTGTGAGCGTTGCGCGACGCGTTCCGTGCGGGTAGATCACGGGGGCGGTTGAATTGGACATCATAGCATCAGCGTTAATTGTCCACTTGCTATATACCCCCACTCACTTGATCCCCGTATCGCCACTATCTCTCCCATGGACTCCCTCCCCCCTCTCCCACACCCAGGCCCCTCCTCCTCCTCCTCCAGGACACACGATGAACCCGACTCCCCGTCAAACGCCCGCTTCTCCCGCCTGCTAAGCACCGTGCTCGGCTCACCCTTTCTCACCACCGCTGACCCCTTTCCCCTGCCCCCCACCATGCCACACTTCCACCTCGACCTCCCTATGCGCCCTTCCTCTCCCGCCCCCACAGCGGACTTCTCCCTCCTGGAGCCCGATCCAGAGTACGCACAGGCATACGTGGGGTATTACCCGCACCATGGGCGATCCGTCTCGTCCCCGCTCTTGAATCTCTCCTCGAAGCCGCGCGCTTCACCCCAGGGGTCAAAGTCCCTGCACTCCCTCGCATCATACCCCGCTGCCCCCGCCCCATCACCCGCGCAGTGGCTCGCTGGCTCGGGGGCTTATCCCCAGCAGCATGCGCAGAACCCGCTCAAAGCCCTCCTCCCCCGCCTCTGGGAGGTGCTCTCCTCTCCCGGCCGCTCCGTCCTTGGCGGGCTTGGGCTCCTCCCGTCTCCGGTAACCTACTCCCCGATTGAGCACTACTACTACTACTACCCGCCATCCCCGACCTCCTCGTCTTCCTCCTCAGACTCAAATACGAGCACCCCATGCCCATCTCCCCGCCCCCGCCGCGCACGCACGGAGTCCTGGGCCTCCACTGCATCTGCCGAATCGTGGAACACGGTATCGGGCGACTTGCCGCCGCCCTGGGGAACGCTGCCTTATCATACCCACACCAACTACAAAGGCAAAGCCCGCGCATCCACGTACACTCTGCCCGGCTTCGCGGATTTTCCGCCTCTTGATGGCGAGGAGGGCGAGCTCATCGAGGACGAGGCGTGCTGCGTGGGCGGGTATGACGGGTATGGATATACGGGGTATGGAGTGGGGTATGGGTACGGGTACGGGTGGCCGATGGAGGGCGTCGATGCGCGCGCTGTTACTGGTATTGGTGCGTTCCCCCCTAGTTTAAATTTTAATTACTATTCACTAATACCTTCGAAACACTGACAGATATCCTAGCTCTCCTACCACCCGAGCTAGCACTACACATCCTGATCATGCTCTGCCCCCCTCCGCTTTCCCCCTCTTCTCCCTCTGCAACCACCCCCTCTTCAGACGCAGCAGACCCAATCCAAGCGCTGCACACCCTTCTCGTCTGCCACGCCGTCTCGCGCACCTGGCGCAAGCTCGCGCACGATAATGCTGTGTGGCAGGCGCTCTTCTTGGGCCGGTGGGAGGTCGGGAATTTGGGTGTGTACACGAGGAAGAGGGAGCTGGAGCGCCCGCGGGCCAAGCTGTTGGCGCCAAGAATTTCTATGATGTCGAAAATGAGCACGGGCACGAGGGCGTCGGTCGTGTCTTCCATGTACGCCTTCCCAATTTCCTCCCCTCATACACTAGTATACTAACACACCCCCTCTCTCACCCTAGCCTCCCCCCCGCCCGCGCCCCCCTCACCCTCCCCTGGCACGCGCTCTACCGCGACCGGCTCGAGCTCGAGCGCCGCTGGGCACGCACCGCACGGATATCCCCCGATGAGAAGCACTATCCACGCACGGTGTCCGTGTCGTCTTTGGCTGTCAGAGACGGGGAGGTGGAGTTCACGACTGGGTTCGACGAGGACTCTGTAGGAGGGTGGCGGGAGGAAGGGGTGTGGGAGCCGCAGGTCCGGCGTATAAGCGGGCACACTGACAGGTACGTTTCCCTCTTACTCATCTATGTAATTAACATGAGCGGTCGCTAATACTCCCCACAGCGTATACTGCCTTGAATTCGACTCCACGCGCATCATCACCGGCTCTCGGGACCGTTCGATCAAAGTATGGAGCCTGAGGACAGGGAGGTTGCTGGGCACGTTTGCGGGGGAGCATCGGGGGAGCGTGTTGTGTTTGAAGTTCGAGCGAGACTGGGAGGTTGAGGGGGCGGAACTCGTGGACGAGGAAAACGGGGAAGGGGCAGAGGCAGAGGAAGGTGTGTTCGCGGCAAAAGGGGAGCGGAAGGGCTTCATGGTGAGCGGGAGCAGCGACTGCTCGGTGTGCGTGTGGGATTTGGCCCTCGGG
>JASFDH010001714.1:0-13507 GCA_036937195.1 Nidularia pulvinata
ATGGGTTATGGGTTATTGCGGACTTATGGGTTATGGTGTGCAATTCCCCGCCCACCAAGTTGGTGGACCGGAAATGCAATGGGTTTTAAGGGTTTATGGGTTATCTAAGGCATGGGTTATGGGGGGTTTGACTGTATTACGTATAAATCGACTTTCTGGTGCGTCAGCGTACGGTAACGATGTCTTGATGCCTGTTTAGAGAATTGAAGTCAATAAGTTTCGCGAGTGGTCGTAGATCAGGTCAACGACCTCTCATCTCGAAACAATTCACCAACTTGAAGATTGTCGTCATCAGCATTTCTCATGCGAATATAGAAGACGACCCACGTTAATCTTCCTCCATCTTTCAGAAGGAAGAGAGTTCGAAATTGAATCTGTTGGAGATATTTTGTACGAATGGATAAGATGTGTTAAATTGATGTATCGAAATCGGTTCTGCAGCAATATATTGCGAGAGAGTATATGAATAAATATATATGGGAGTGGTTACGTCGTTGAAATCAATTCCGAAAATATCGTCCGTTGAGGAGTCTGGTCATTTATACTGAGTTTTTTGGGCACATGCGAAGCGAAAGGAAGTTTGGATGTGGAGTTGTTTTTCAGGACGAAGGAAACGACTCTGATCTTGCGCTTCCAACACCAACGACAATTGTCGATATCCTTATTGGTATCATGGTTCGTGATACGAAATTCAAAAGGTGTGCATATTCAGGGTCTTCGTAGATGAACTAGTATACCTCCAAGAAGCGAAGACATAGGAAAACAGCAAGGGAGAAGCAGATAGAGAATGAAGAAAGTGGTTATAATGCGATCCAAGCAGTATAGAAATACGGCCCTGAAGACATTCATCAGGATCCGTCAAGAGTGCAGACGAAATCCTACTACAAGCTATAATATTTCCTTCGGTGTTGGTTTGTATATAGGCAAGAGCGTGAATAGACAGGAGACGAATGACGGATATAATGAAGGAAGCGATGAGGGAACTTCCGAATACTTCTACAATATCTTGCCTTCGCTTGTCCCTAACGGTTTACGGCTTTTTCGAAACCCAGAAACCTATAAACGCGATGAAATCATTTGCTGATTATGATAATTGGTCGAAACTACATAGATAAAATGTACTGTATATACAAAAAAAAAAAAAGATGGGTGCGATCTAAGTTTATGCGCCATGCGACATGCACTGGAGGAGAGTTCCCACCACACAAGACGCGAAATGCGAAACACCTACAATTTGGCAGGAATTCGTGGACGGAACACTCACTGGGTAGGAAAATAGCTTTCAACCACATAGGCGCGTCGACGTCTGCGCGGATTGGTGTTTCTTGTCCTGTTCGCGTCATTTTTTTATGCGCTGATCATATTTTCCAGATCGGTCGAATGCAAGCGATTGGGGCACACGTTTGTGGTCGGACAGAACATAAATAAAGTGTACGAAGTCAACAAGCAAGCCGTTTGTCGGGACGGACATGATCCTGTCATCTGATATCACCATCTGCCCCTTGAGTACCTCAACTATACGTTATTTCCTGTGAAATGGCCCCGATTCCCTGCATATGAGTGTTCGGTTCGCGAGTTTGAAAGAGTTCTAAGTCGGCGCTGAGCAGGGCATTGTCGCCCACTCCCAAGGCATATCGCGTCTGAAATAATTCTACACTCGCCTGGGAAGCAGTTGCACTGCGCGCTGCTAACCCCCCATCAGTAGCATTCTTGTCCCCCCGCAAATGCCTGCCCTGGCTCGTCTAACCCGCCATTTACTGCTGAAGCCCTATCGCGACCTTTCGATCTCCTGGACCCGATAGCGTCCTCAGCTCCACTGCACCGCCCGCCCCATCCATACCGCGTCCTGCTCTTCACAGGAGAGCACTCAGCACCCTCCGCGCGCGACTGCACCCCCACAATCCTTAGACTACGAGAGCGCGTCTAGGTCGCCGCTGTGGGATACCAGTCCTCATGAGCGAGCGTTAGGTTTGGCGGAGCAACGGGTTCAGGAGTCCGATGTAGAGCTAGCGAATTGGTGGTCCCCGTTGGTTTGAGTGGCTGGATTCCGCTGGGTATGAAGACATTCTCCCGGTGCACACACACTTCATGCTCTCCGCTGGCGGCTCCAGCTCTCTTCGTCATCCGCGCTGCGCGATTCTTCGTCCTGCGCCGGCCTTGACGCCAGCACCACTGTCTCAACCGTCACCCCACCTCCGCCTGCTTTAATGCTATCAATGTAGCACCGCCCTCGCGCCCACCTCCGACTGCTCTTCTCACACTACAGCTTTAGCTCCCTACGCCCTTACCCAGAGCACCTCGCTCT
The DNA here is from genome assembly GCA_036937195.1 of Nidularia pulvinata. Taxonomy (NCBI): domain Eukaryota; kingdom Fungi; phylum Basidiomycota; class Agaricomycetes; order Agaricales; family Nidulariaceae; genus Nidularia; species Nidularia pulvinata. Next base: position 2,306 of record JASFDH010001714.1, read on the forward strand.
CGCATGTCACCGACGCGACCGACACCGTCATCTTGCACCCGCCGTCTCCCAGTCCCCGCTCATCAAGCATATCTTTCGTCACATTCGGCGCCGACCCGCTCTTCTTCACGCCCCGCTCTCCTCGCTCACATCCTCTGCTTCAACAGCCTCCACAGAGCCACTATCACCTTCACCAAGTCACCGCGCGCTTATCCACGCCCCGCTCTCCTTGTTCACTCCTCCGCTTCCCACGAGCCACCCCAGTCTACATCGAGCTGTCACGCCTTCACTGAGCCACAGCCATCCCCTCCACTGAGCCACCACCGCCTTCTTCCGCCTCGGGGAGTCTGCGCGCCTTCCAGCTGTCATGCCGCGCAGCCACGGACGCAGGAGCGCACTTCGTGTCTTTGCATGATCTAGGGGCGTATAGGGAAAGGTCGGACTGAGGAGCAGGCGTGCACGTATATCGAAACTTTAGATGTTCGAGTGGAATCGTGAGTGGGAAGAGAGGGGGTGTCATTGCTCACTTCCCTCATTGGCGCAGGTGGACGATCTGCACGCGCCAGTTGCTGGACGACTGCTGGTTGGATTGACGAGCGCTCGTGCTGGAACTACGTGCGCTGGCAGCGGTTGGCTTCAGTGGACATATGTGCTGGTGTCGCATTGAGCCTTGCTTGTGCCATGCCGTCGCCGGTTGACGACCTGTTGACGTGTATGGACCAGACTCCGCAAGTGCCCGTACCTCTCACTCGTCATTCGCCTCCAGCTATCTACATAGATTCTTCTTCTGCCACGACGCCTGGCTGTGCATTGTCTGCACGAGCAAGCAAGCGGATGGGAAAGTGGCCCATCTTAACAGCGAATATGGATAACAGCTCTGCTCCGCCTAATCGCTGCTGCTGTTCATCATTGCGTTCGACGTTAAGCTCACTAAGTAGCCACTGCCTGCCACCAGCGATGCAGCTCGTGCTCATGGTTGTCCTCCTCATTTCGAGATTTCTGGGCTTTACACGCAGGGGCACGCTGCCCTTCGCGGACCACCTCCTGCCACTATTGGACGTACAATCGGAAGAAAAACAACATATTCTGTCCTCGGCTACATAGCAGGTGTCTATGGTATGCTCTGGCGCTTCTCGGCCGATGTGGCTCGAGTTATGCAGTTTGCAGAGGTTCGTATCTATCTTGCTTCATCTCCTTCATTCACACCCGGTCAGGGTGTCTGATACTTTTGCTGTGACATTGGTAGGAATATGATCTGGATGTGTGACTTGCCTCGACAGATGCTATCGATATCTATACTCCTCCATCTTCTTCACCCCTCCCGGACGCACTTAAGTCGATCTTACACACCTCCCAACACATCCCCATCCCTCCACCTCGCGTCCCCCGAGCACGGCTCTCCTCACCCGTCTATGCCTCTTCTCCCTCCACCACTGACTCGACGCTCCCATCCCTCCAATTCCCACCCCGCCACGACAAGACAAATGGAACCTCACCCTCGGCCTCGCGCAGACCACCTTTCACAACATGTACCACGCCGTCTCAAATCATTTCTCGTATGCCATTCGAGCCATGGTATTGGGTCCATTGACGCTTGTGTGGAGAGGATAGACTTAACGAGCCGTAAGAGTACATTTGTGCTCGAGAGGTTTTAAAGCAGCCCTGACATTATTGAACCATTTATGAATGACGCAATGCACTCTATAGTACTCATTCAAGTGAGGGTAACGGATTGAATGTATTAGTACACCTAGTAAGAATAACGCAGTGAAGTGTCTGAAAGTATTAGAGAGATTGCGATTAACACCTCGTGTGAAAATGACGTTACGATTAACACACTGGGTGATATTGTTTAAAATATGAATTACTGTGTGAAACGTGGCTCACTCATTGTCTGATCCAGTCTGAATATGTGCATGCGTTTGAGGAAGTATTTTACTCAAACACTATTGTTCACGAATATTTTGTCTGCACGTGTACTACGTATGGTTCGGAATCGAATCCGATTGGCTCAAAAATGAGTATGTTGGAAATATTTTGTAGCTATGCGTTTAACGTTCATACGTAAGTTCATATTCTAAATACTTGAAAAATGTGTTGGTACCGTATGTGGCAGGACCCAATTGTCCCTTGTCTGAGGTGGCTGTAAGTGAAAATAGTAAGGGGTATCGTAAGTGAAAAGGCATATATGGTATCCGATACAACTCAATTATCAACGAGCTTCAGCATGCTCTAAACGGAAGCATTTTTTGTGTGAATTCAAACAAAAAGCAAAACTAGAAAGTGAGAGCCACCACTAGTTGTCATAAGAGTGGGATTCGAACCCCCACTAGATGTAGCAGACAGATATTGCCCTGATCCTCGACTCGCGCCTTAGATCCTTCAGCCATCTCACTGTGATGTCTTGTGAGGAATATGAACGTCTTCCTATAGTGGAGTAATCTGTAACAGCCCAAGAACGAAGGGGTTGCGCAGAAAGCGAAGTTGTAAGAACTAGTAAGTACTGAAGAAGCGTCTGCGAAACTGGATATAATCGTCCAGTAACGATTTCGAGAAGGACAGGAAAGGGAGCGTGGAGTGAAAAAAACGAGATAGGTGCATCTATATTTTCAATTGGTCCAGGGTGAGCATATGGATATCCAGTTCCAGTGTCTACGATGGGCTCCGAGGGGTCTGGTGATTGAAAAATGGACTGCAGAATGATCGAGTTCGAATGAGCCTATTGGATGCGCAGTGAAGTCATAGGTGCCCTTATCATGGATCCTTCTGGGTATCACAGTCGCTGCTAGCACTTGAATATTTGCAAGAGGAAGAATTGGTGCAGACTGCATAACTCCAAGAAATTACCATAAGAGGAAGTACACATGGGATCTGGCATTCTTCTCCTTATCATTTGTTGTCTAAATTTACTCTATCGTTCATACAATATATATATGTATCTCCCACAATTCTCCCTCTTGCAGAATAGTCAGGTGCCAGCAGTGGATATGCTATTCGAGGGAAATGAGCCTAAAGATGGAATGGCCTCAATATTGAGCCTTTGGACGCGCGCTGGGCAGTGGATATCTCGATAAGTAAGTGTACCATGCGAAGATGGAAAGCAGAAGACACAAGCCAGATGCTTCGCTCGGGCCCTTGAGTCGTGCGAGCTGATAACGATTTCGTACCAAGCCCCAGGCCGTATGATATGCAAAGAACCAGAATCAGGTATATCTTGTCCTTCTTCATGCTCCGTTGCCCGTGGGTTATCGTGGGTGGAGGAAAAGAGCATAACAGGAAGGGAAGGGAGGAAAGGAGGAGTCGGCGCCAATAGAGCTAAAATTAGTGATCACACGAGCAGAATAGCAAACCATTCGGCATGTATGGAAAACCAAACTCCGATCGTCCCGTTCTCCCTCCCTCCCTCCTCCGTCGTCGTGCGTCTCCTTGTCCGAGTCGTTATCACTGCTGCTGTCCGTCATCGTGTTCGACATTAAGTACTTGGAATCCAATAAGCAGCCACTGCCTGCCACCTGTGATGCGGCCCGTGCTGATTGCTATCTTCCTCGTCCCGAGGTTCATGGGCTTTGCGCGTGGGGGCACGCTGCCCCTCGCTGACGACCTCCTACCCCCTTTGGACGTACAACCTGAAGAACAACAACATGTTCTGTCCCCAGTTCACACAGGCGCGTATGGTACGCTCCGGCGCTTCTCGGCAGATGTGGCTCGAGTCATGCAGTTTGCAGAGGTTCGTATCTAGCTTGCTTCGTCTTCATTCATAACTTGCCAGGATATCTGATACTTTTGCTGTGGTGTTTGTAGGAATATGATCTGGACGTGTGGCATGTCTCGCCAGAAACTGTCGACATCTACGCGCCTCCATCTTCTCTCCTCCCAGACCCACTCCAATCCATCCCATACACCTCTCAGCGAATCCCCATTCCTCCACCTCGTCTACCCCGCGCACGGATCTCCTCACCCATCTATACCTCGTCTTCCTCCACCGCCGACTCCGACTCTCCCGTCCCCCCAGTCCCTGCCCCACCACCACAAGATAAATGGAACCTCACCCTCGGCCTCGCGCAGACCACCTTCCACAACACGTACCACCCTCTCTTCGAGATTGATGCATTTATACATACGCTGGCGGCGATGTATCCTAATAGGACGCGGGTGGTGAGTGTGGGGCATAGTGCGCTGGGGAGGGAGATGTGGGCGCTGAGTGTGGGGGAGTTTGGGGAGGAGGGGAACGTTACGAGGAAGGGCGTTAAGATAGTGGAGGAAGTAGTGGTGGAGGTAGAAGAGGGAGAGGCTTGGGATGTAGACCAGGAAGCAGAGGAAGAAGACCGGGAAGTGCAGAAGAAGAGCAAGAGCAAGAAGAACAAGAAGAGCGGGAACAAGAAGAACCCCAAGCCTGACCCTAGCGCGAAGCTCGGGTTCGTCATCGTCGGTGCGCAACATGCGCGTGAGGTGAGTTGCGTTTCGTTCATTTTTGTTCAACTCGTTTTTGCGTTGCTTTTGGTATCTTTTCTCGCTCATTTTCATGCTTCTTACGCTTTTATTCTGTGTGAACGCGGTTGAGGAGATCTATTCTCTTTCCATCTACTCTTCTTTAGCCTACGGTGGAAGGGGGTCTCCATTGTTCCCTAGATCCACACCAATTGCTTACTTCCTTTGAGCGGAGGGTTGTGGTTCTCGGGGGTGCCGTGTTGTGACAGGGTGCTTGGTCCATGATGGGTGACGTGGTATAGGCGGGATGTCGTACGTGGCGACAGGGTGCTTGGTTCGATGCTTTCTTGGGAATGCCGTGCGGCGCGACATGACGTCGGGTTAGCGACAGGGTGCTTGGTCCGCTGAAGGTGGCGTGGCGCACTACGTGAGCCATGGTTTACAGTGAGTGTCATGGCCGGGCGGGTGACATCGTTCGGTGCGTGTGTATATCGTATCAGAGCGCCTGTCGTGACTTGCAGCAGGGTACATGGCTCGGGACTGGGCTCGTAGCCCGCAGCCCATAGCCCGTAGCTTGCAGCGGGGATCGTGGCGTGCGGCGAACTTTGTGACATGGCGTTATGGCTCGCGCTAGGTGCCATGCCATGTCGTTTCCCGTGTACCGATACCCTTTTTCGTTGGTTCTGGTTACATTCGTTCTTTGGTCTATTGCTGGTTCCACGTTGATTGCGCATTGGTCCCCTGGTTCATTTCAGCATTGATGCTCGTACTGTTCCTTCGGCTGCGCGCACTCTGGATCGCTGTATAGATCCCTGTTATAGCCAGCTTTCTCAAAGACGGCATCACCATAATACACTCTTTCACCGAGCCTAGGCATGGTCCTGTTCCCAGCTTAGGTCCTTCGCGGCCCCAAGGGGTAGCTGTATGCCCCAGTGTCGGGATTCCGTTCCCCGCCTCCGCCGTACCTGCACCCACACCGTTCAGGGCATCATACATCCCATCCTGGTTCGTTCGTGGGATGCGGCCCTGTGGTTCGGAGTTGGATCTTTGTGGAGGAGCGCAATTCAAGGATGTTGTGCTGAAGCAGCGTGATAAAGGGATCCGGCGCGAGACGCATGACTCGAGAGTATCGTGCCCATTGTAACGATGTGCTGTTACTGGAGCGTGCCAATGCGTACAGGGTTGCTACCGGGTATGCTCAAGGAAGATAGGGCCTACTAGGGCGAGGAGCATTCAAACCGCTCTCTCACGATCAATGACGGTGCTACCGAAGTGCATGCGTTAGGATGTAGAGCATGAGAAGGCAGTCGAGTAGATTAAGTCATTTCTTCTTCGCTGACTCGCATCTCGATGTCTGGTTTCCTCTTCTTACGGTCTAGCCTTTCATTCTTCCTTATCTCCCTGGCACTATTCAACTTTTTTCATTCCTTTTTCTTCCTTCCTTCCTTTATCCGGCTCCTTCTTCCTTATTCCCCCTTCTTTTCTTCTCTCATTGCCTGCCTCCCCTACTCTCTCATGCCTTTCGTAATTATCTTTTCTCCCAACAGTGGATAGCGACCGCGACCTCACTCTATCTTGCACATACGCTCCTCGCCGATCCTACTGAAGAACACTCGCTCAACAAGTTACTAGAAGTTTATGTGAGTCCCTCCTGTTGTATCTCGCCCCGCTCAGGGTCTGTGTGCCGTCTTTTTCCACGGCTGTACGCTTCGTTTCTCTGAAGATGCGCGTCTCATCTACTTGTTACTGCCTTGCGCGTTCCTTCAGACTTCGTTTTACCTATTCTTCCTGTTTTTTTTTTTTTTTGCTTTTCCTCCTATACCTTCTCATCATCTGCGCAGTATACATTGTATCGTTGCTCCCTTCTGCCGCCTTTCGTCGATTTCGTCTTTCTCCTTTTACTGGTGTTCGCTGTCGCTGTACCCAACTTCACGATTCTTCATGGCGATGTTTCATCGTCACTGCCTAATTTCCTTTTTCTGTTTTCTCCACACCTGTTTATCCCTGCTATCGCGAAATATGAATGTGATGCTTATGACGATGTTCGTTATCCAGGACTTCCACTTCATCCCCGTACCCAATCCGGACGGGTACGACTATACCTGGGAGGCGGATCGATTTTGGTGTGTTTATTTCCCGTGTATTTCCTCCTTTGGTCATGTCGGAGATGAGCTGTCTGCTCGTCGCTCGTAGTATTTCGTGGTGTCGCTGGCATTGTTAGTTATCGTGCTCTGCTGCCGCATGTTTGCCCCTGTATGTTCCGTTTGGACGGGGGATGGCAGTGGACTGAGCTCGTTCAGTGCCTCAATACCTCCCTTTTTGAACGATCGTCTTCGCAAGAGGAAGATGACTCCTGATTGAGTCTGTGGCTGTACCCTTGACAGTCCTGCTAGAGACATTGCTACCATCTACGGGTTCGAGTGAGCTAGCGGAGCAGAGCTCTTGTTGTGCCATTACTGTGATGTCTGCGTTTGGTTCGGTTACTTGTCTATCTCTATTCCTCCGTTCCTTTGTCTGCTAGTAGGCGATGCACTCTACTCGTCTTTCTTAGTTCTGAAATCATCTGCACCTCGTCCACCCTCGTTCTTTCATGCTAACAGCCAGCTCGCAGGTACAAAAATCGACAAAATTTTGGCCCGAAAACACAGTGCGTAGGCCTCGACATGAACAGGTTCGTCTTTCTCCGCCTTCTCGCCAAATGTTTTCTCAGTACTATCTCTTGACAGGAACTGGGTATGCCCCTTCCGCCTCAGCCCACATGCACGCTGCTGAATGCTGTGACAGGGATATAAATGGAAGCCGGCCGCTGGGGACGTGGGATCATTCATCCCTTCATCATCCGCTTCCAGCTTCAGCGCAACCTTTGCGACCTCTTCAACTTCGTCCAATTCTAACTCATCTAAATCCTACGCCTCTAAGCACAGCCTCAAACCCAAAGTCAAGAAACCCAAGAAATCGAAGAAGAAGCCGACATCTCCGGTAGATCCTTGTTCTCACTGGTATCCTGGCGCGCGCGCCTTTGAGGCTCCTGAAACCAACAATATTGCCAACTTCGTAGGGTCTCTTGGGAATGAGCAGGTGGTGGGGTTCTTGGACTTGAGAAGTTATGGCCAAATGCGTGAGTTGCCTGTGTTCCAACTCGCTCCTAGGTGCTACTGGTGCTCGAATAATCAGCGTTGAGACCATTGGTTGCCTACTTTCCTTAAACATTTCTTTTGCCGTTCTTCTGGTACAAGTGTACAGGGTAGTATTTCTCAGTCTCCGGTGCCGTTGTTTCTCTTTCCTCTGATTGTTGCTTCCTGTTACTCCGATCTGACATCTTTCGATCATGCAGTGTCTGCTCCCTACTCATTTTCGTGCAAGCGCATACCAAAGGACGCAGAAGATCAGATGGAGGCTGCGCTAGGTGCGACCCAAGCGCTCAAAATGGCTCATGGAACTTCATTCAAGGTGGGTTTCCCCTGCTCTCTTATGCAACCATTTCTACTTTTTCTGTGCTCTTCCACTATTACATATAGCTTATTCTGATGCCCTTCTTATCAAACCTCCCTTCTGCATTTCTTTCCTGCTATGCTCTTCGTCTTGTATCCACTTTCTATCTTTTTTTTCTTCCTCCTCCCATCTTAGCGTCACGTGGCACATCTCTATTCGAACACCTATCCCTTATTGCATCCAATGCTGACCTCCGATATTGAATAAAAAAAAGACAGGGACGTTATGCTCCATGCTCTACCGTGCCCCTGGCAACATCCTTGATTGGATGTATTCACGCGTGGGGATCAAATACGGCTACGTGGCGCATTTAAGGGATACAGGGACTGTGCGTGTCTTCATCGTCCCCTCAAGTGATCGTCACTCATGATTATATATCTCCGTGCAGTATGGGTTTTCTCTTCCAGAAAGATGGATACGTCCAGTTGGAGAAGAAACCGCAAATATGGTGGCTTACATTGCCAAATTTGTAGCAAAAAAGATGAATCGTGCGTATTCTCATTTGCTTTATTGTAGCTGTTATCCAACTTTGTTGACTAAATGTCTTCACAGGATCGTTATGAGCCTTTGGCGTTATTTAGGTGAAATCTGTTGTACGTCTATACCACATACATGCTCCGTTTGCATATGTATATGTTACTTTTCACTTTGTGGAGTATCTGTTGTGTTCTCGCCAAGGATATAAAAAAAAAAAACTGTTATATACATGCAAAGCATCAAGAATGTAGGAAAACCTATGCTTTTCAGCTCCAACCTCGAGCCTGGTTTCATCGATTGAATCTAGTTCATAGACTCTTGCAATGATTCTTCAGTGGCTGAGATGTAGTTGTCATGATAGCTCATACTGCTATATTTTCGGTGCAAAATCCAATTCCTGTATCTCCCCATAGGCTTGATGTACCTGATATAATTCTACCCCTGAACAACCCCACAATTTTGTGAGAAGATATAATGAGTGAACATGTGTAACTACAGAACTGTAAACCATGCTTATTGTGCCTGTAAGCACAGGAAACTGCAAGTCTAGCTAGTAGAGTGTAATGATGGAGTCACTATCATAAAACAGTGACTAGTAGTGTCATATTCCCATCATGATAACTCCTTACACACTCTGGATCACTTTCCAATCAATGCTGACTTTCCCTGACTCTCTGCCTCATCTCCAGTTACTGTGGTCATTTCTATTTCACTTGCTATGTTTCAGCCACAGACACTAATCTCAATATAGCAAATCCTCAGTATTAAAATTTACCTTGTACCCTCAGATCACTACTATCATTTGCCTTATGCATTCTCTTACTCTGACCCACTTAGTTCTCCATTTTGTTTAACACATTTCAGTTTGCTTTAGTACACTTTTTGTATTACTCTGGGTAGATATATTCAAGTACCTCAATTGTACTGTAGTTTCTTCAGTTTGTTAATTACTATTAGACTCACTCATACTGACTAAAGCTATGTCTGACTTCCTCATCTACCTCTGTCCTCAAAATCCTTTCTTATTGTCATTATCATTCTCAACTAACTCTCCAATCTCTGGTCAGGAAGTTGAGTTTGCAACCCCTTATTCCTGATCAAGTCCAATAATCATTATCTATAAATTGGACAATAGGAACAAAGGAGGTGCAGCCCATAAGCTGAAGCCACCATCAATTTCTGATACCCCTCCTTGATGTAGTGCCAAGGGTGGGCAAGAAATTTTTCAAGAATATGTGTTACAAAGGTTTTCTATAATGAGTAACCTGCTATGTGACATCTTTTTCTTTACTTAGAACAATGGTCACATGAGTAGTTATATTTAGTCTAGCCAATGATAACAGTAGTTATACTTAGTACAACATGCACAGACCATCATAGATTACTATAAGTAGAGCTCTGTACTCAGGTCCTGCTCTTTAGCTTGACCTAGGCAAATATAGCCTCATTACCATCTCTGCTCAAGGTCCTTTGAACCCAGAACAACTCAAACCTCCTAGACCTAGTCTAGAGGCTCCTCAAGAACCTAAGCTTCTCCTAGACAGAGACTTAGCAACTTGACAACTGTCCTATCTAATAGGAAGTGTGTCTTTACATCAAACTCAAGAACTGACAAACTTGCTTTGAACCTACAAAGGCTTAATTGCTGTAACAAAAGGTCAAGCTAAACATTATGCTTGTCTTACCCAAGACAAGCATCACCAGAACCCACTGACACCACATCTTGAACCTTCAGAGCACCGGACTCTGACTCTGATGCAGAGAACTCGAACTACAAAACCCCAGAACCTCAAACTGATGACAACACACTGCCACCAAGTGCCATCACATTTGGTCCAGAAGAAACCCCAGAATTTCAACCAATAGCATTGACCAAAGCCACAGAACCACCAAGAACCCCATATCTACCCCCGATACCACAGATTGAAATGACCACAATCAGAAGAACCACAACCCCAGAACCCATCAAAGAAGTAAGGGTGGCAACACCAACAATCTTCAATGGAGACAGGACAAAGACCGAAGAGTTCCTCATTGACTCCAACCTCTACCTCAAGGCAAACGACAAAGCCTTTGACACTGATGAAAAGAAGATCATTTTCATCCTTTCATACATGAGAGGAGGATCAGCTGGAAAATGGAAGAACCTTAGAGTCAAGGAATACACCATTCCTGACTCAACCAGAAATACCAAACCATTTCCAACACTTGCCAATTTCCTAAAGGACTTTGGAGAAGCCTTTGAACCATCGGATACAGCTGGAGAAGCTTGCCTCCAATTGAAGAATCTTCAAATGACTGGAACAGCTGATGAATACATTGCCAAATTCCAGACTCTTGCAGCAGAGTCAAAACTCACCAAAGACATGGCCTTGATCAAATACTTCATGGAGGGGTTGAAACCCAGCCTCCTCACCAAGATCCACAATTGAGACACAGTCCCCTCAACCATCAAAGACTGGTACAAATATGCCACTCAATACAACAACAACTACAGGCATGGAGCAGCAATTGCTGCCAGAATCAGGAACCAGAAAGGAGGACAGAAGGACAGTGGAAAGCACTTCTACATCCCAGGATACACCCCAACCCCAACCCCTACCAAAAGGGACCCAAATGCCATGGATGTTGACAAGATCTCCATCGGCAAATTATCTGATGAACAATGAACCGAGCTGATGAAGAAAGGGGCCTGCTTCAGGTGCCACAAAGTAGGCCACCTATCACACAACTGTGCAAAGTATTCTGAGAACTCCCAGAATGCTTCCACCAGCATGCCAAAGAAGAACTACAAAGATACTGTGGCTCACATCAGAGCCATGATGG
>JASFDH010001715.1:0-13497 GCA_036937195.1 Nidularia pulvinata
TGTCATGGGAAGATCGGGGCATCACTGACTCCTTATCGAAGACTTCAACGTATTTCAGTTCTGAGGGAGTTCGGAGCCGACCAGCTACAGCCAGATTTCAGAGGGCACACGCCCATCAGTATCGCGATCCTCACAGGTGCTCTGCCCAAAATCGTTGCCTTTCTGAAGAGAGGTCTCAGCACAGACGAATTAATGCTCCACGAACCGAAGGGTGAAACGTCGCGTGATTTAGCAAATCTGAACGAGAATACTTTCCGACCAGAGCACACGTAAGTTCTTTCTAATCATCGCATCCATAATTGGCTCATGGATCATTATCGGTTTCAGGCGAAAGCAAAGGAGGAAAAACAGGGCACAGTCGCTATCTAGATGCGCCCATGAGATAAAAGAACTCGAAATTGTAACCCCAAAGGTCTCTTACGATGCGAGGGCAGTCGTCGTCGGATACGTACAATACAGGAGTCGGCGCGATGAAAAGAAAGGTTGGATAGGTGCTCTTGAATGCAGGATGGCTTCAGGGAAGACTTTCAAAGTTGGTGCTGGGCTGCCTGCAGAGGACCGAAAGAAATCTCGAACAATCGGGAACATCATCGAGTACCGATTTGAGGGGCTTACAAGTGAGCAAACACCAAAACGACCATTGTACATTCGCGAGTGGCCTAGTGGGACTGAACCTGAGGACGCTCTAGTAGTCCCTATTCGCCTAGAGTCGTCGAAGGGAGCCAAGCGCTACGGAAAGGGCAACGCCTCGTAATTAGTCTTCGCTTGTCACATTGGCACTTCTCAATACTATTGGTTTCATTCCAGCCAGGAGCATCGAGCACCGAGGTGTCTGGTGCGTGTCCTCACCCGCAGTCGTCACCCCAGTCGCATGGGCTATCTCATACAAAAAACTTCAGAACATTCTAGTCACACTGCTCGTGCAAGCTGAGAGGGTCACTAATATTCGGGGAATCGAAGAGTATATTCACTTCGGAACACTTGCATATCCGAAATTACGACCCCAGGCCCCAGCCCATAAATGACGTCGGAGACCTGAACAAAGATAATAACATTACGAACTCAGGAGAAAGGGTGGGAGTCGAGGAGCTGCAGAAGCGGAAGAGCTGAAACACGTGAGGATGACTATGAGCATGAAGTTTACGATTGCACGGTGAAAAAGAGACCACACCTCTAGCACCATGTGAAAAAGCCTCGGACAAAACAACATGAAAGTTGAGCCATAAGCATAGTCCGCAATGATACTTCTGGTAGTCTCATAGCAAGGGCTCTTTTTCTGTCCGAGTCGTCACCTGAGTTTGAACCTGGCACGAAGCTGCAATCCTCGGCTCAGGTTGCTATCCCACCAATCCTGTTGGAGCTAGAACCAGCTACGTCCGCCCCCTCCAAGTAAACCTACTAGGCGATACCGGCTCAGAACGTTGAGGATATGAAGGCTGAAAGTGAGAGAGTAAGTATGAAGGCAGCGAGATACAGGTAGTTCCCAATGAAACAAAAAGCTCATCTTTCGCGCTTCAACAATACGGAAGGGATAGAACGGCTCGAATGTCAAACGAAAAGCTGCAGCTGTGGAGTCAGAGCTGCAGGCTTACGCCGTTCCTTCGACTTTCGACTTCATCCGAGAATGATTCGAGTTATATTTTAAGGATGAATTAACGCACATGTTCATTGGTAAGCCCCTGCAACATGACTACAAGCATTCTTCCTGCTGAATTATTGACAAAACACGCCAGGAGGGTGAATACGACACAGTCGATAAGGCGAATGGGGTAGAAAATGCGGTTGTTGACATATGTACTCCTGCGCCTCTTCATAATCTGTCTATCTTGAACACGACTTGAACACGGAGTGCTGCCTAGAGCTTCACACTCGGAGTGTGTTGGAACGTATCCTAGGCGTATCCGTATCCTCCCCCGCCGTTTATGGCCATACCGTAATCCGTATCTGCAGCCTTTCAAAATAGTGCAGGTCCAGGCTGCGGATGGCAAGACAATCCGCTCTCCAGTGTTGAATAAATAGCATAACATAGCTAGACGATCTCGGAGACGCCAAACCACTGCTGAGCTCGTGTGGTCAGCATGAGGCAGAAGCACCGTCATCTTATCTAACGAGCCGCCAAGCCGTGCATTGCTACTCTAAACGAAAAGGATGATACCGCCAAGGAGCTCGTTCACGCAGCGAATGTCAACGTTGAGCGTTTTAATGCTGGATGCAGCGCATGGCGTCACTTGGAATCGATGGGCACAAGTAGCCAAGCTGAGGATTTTGCTCTGATATAGGATGACAGCGGTGGTGGTAGCGGTGGTAGTGGTAGCTGCGCAGATGGTAGTGAAGCTGAAGATTCTCGCTGGGTCATCCTCTGCTGTCCCCACATCTACTCCTTTCCTTCTCCTCAAGTGGCGCGCCGTATGCGACCGATACCTGCAAGTGAGTTGACTATCGAATCAGTAAAAAAAACTCTAAGAATATCATCACAGAGTAGAATGAAAGCATACCGTCACGAGAAGGAAGCACGACCTGCAGTGCAGAACCCATGCGGTTTGATGTTTGTTAGACGGATTTGACGACCCGTATGCACGGGATTATGCGTCAACAGGCCGTGGAAACACCGCGGCTCAAACATAAGGCGAGAGATACAACCCCGTCGGGAGATAAACCATTTGTTACAGCCCAGAGACAAAATATCTATTCATTGAGCTCGTAAGCAGGAGGCAGCAGAACCAACTTGCTCTTTCTTTTTGCCCACTTTTATGTGCAGGACTCAAATAACGCTGGACAAGCGTCCCGCTATCTCGTGAGCAAATGCCATCCTCGTGGTTCAAGAGCGACGATGAGGGGCTGGCCTCGTAAGCTGGAGATCGGCGAGTCTGATAGGTAGTTGGTGAGCGCTGAAAATTGCAGAGTCGTTATAGCCTATTACGGGGCCGAGGTATAGTCCAGAAGTGATAGATGATAGTGACGAGTAGGACTATCTTCAATGAATTATAGCCGACCAAGTTGAGAAGAGGCAAGCTGAGGAACGTGAGCCCCTGTGAATTGGTCAAGTTCACGGCATCGAAGGTAGACAGTGGGGGTCTGGAAGACGGTGGCAAATCTATATAATCTGTAAAAGGTTGGGAGAAATAGACGCACGTTTATGATGTGCCCAAGGTTCACTTCCTCTAGCCTCTTTTGCCACTCTTCAGTTTCATGATATATGGGCTTGAATGTGCAGGATTTCAGGCAATTCTTCCTACAAATATACACAGGAAGAACCACAGCATTACAAAATATGAGAGGTGTTACCTTAGTTTCACGTTGATAGTGGTTCAAGGCAAGGATATTCGAATAAAACGCAGTGGAAAGCGACGACGAGAATGATGGTGGTGGTTGGAAATCATGCGTGAATGTTTAGCTGAGGTAAGCTTTGGCAAACAACGGGTACTAAAATAGCCGGTCTAGTAGTAATTGTTATTACTATTAGGGGTTTCATAAGTGGGTTCAAAAATTCAATGGACAATCAGCTTAAACACTTTAAAATAGAGTCTCTCAGAACGTTTATTAAGTAGGCTATGTTATATTGTACCCTTCTACTGTTTTGTTACATAGTGACAGCCTTACAGTAAACTCTAATTTTAGATTGAAGTCGGTCCGAAGTCCCGCCGGTGATTGGACATTGGATAGCGCCGCTAGCATCTCACGGACCCCTGACCACAGTCATGACAAGGTCGACGCTGAGTGTTACGCCTCCTGTCGAGTTCTCTCACATGTCTACCGTCATCTTATAGATTAGGTATCATCTACAGGTTTCAGCACTGGATACTATCGACGTACGCAATCAAGAAAAACAGCCTAATGGTCGAAGATGCTTCCGTAAAACAAACAATTCTGCACCTTCCTACCGAAATACTGCTATCTGTGATTTCTTTTCTTGACATATCTCAAGTCTTGGTGCTGCGTCAGGTGCTAATTACTCTCATAAAAAGTGTATCCGAACGCTGACCTTGCGGTAGACTTGCAGTTCATTCCTTCAGATAACAAAAGAAAGGTCTATCTGGTCACACTTTCTCAAGGATCAGCAGAGGACGATCCCATTCCCACCTGACACACCAGTGGCCATGGATGGAATTGAATCGCATTTAGATAATGTCGAGTCTGCAGTGAGGTCTGCACATCGCACTGCATACTCGTGGCCTCTTCCACGGGTCAAAAGTCCTATTAAACTCGAGCCAAGACTGGGAAATTCGATCCTAGGCATGCAAACGTTTCTGGATCGATGGCTACTGATTATATACTCAGATGGAGTTGTGCACCTTCGTGATACGAACTCTTGTAACCATGTGTCTTTCAGTCAGTCAGCCGCCGAGGAATCCCTCGACCTTGGATCCAGTAAATGGACGTCGTACACTGCTTCTCTGGATCAATCCAAAACAAAGATAATCATGGCCATTACTCGTGCTTTACCGTGAATTACTTTGTTATATCTATATCTCTCTTTCCAAATATTCACACGTGAAACTTTTTCAGGCCTTGTTGGACACGGATATATGAAATTTCTATTCGGGATGGATCACCAGTGCTTCCTGGCACTAGTTATGGGTCCTCTTCTTCAAGCCGTTTCAGGCTCTTGCTGGCGGTTTATAGACCTGCACCCGAAACAGTGCGCGCTATCGACCCCGTCCATAAACTTATTGCATTCTCGCTGTCAAGTTCCGTGTCACTCGTACGATGGAGTGGAACTACCGAGAGCGAAAATATTTCCATACTTTCTCATGCGCAGGATTTAGAAGATTTGGTCAGTCTAACACTGTTTGCCCTCGAAGCCACTTATCTAACTGTCTTCCTCAGTGGAATGGAATAATAGCTGTTCACTTCTTGGGACCCTACCTGATGCTATTCAAAACACGTTCGGTAGAGTTATATCACTTCCTTCCGCTTCTCAATCCCAAGATCCCGAAGTTACCGCCCTTGAAGCACGTCTTTCCGGACACCACTTTTAGAGGGGTATCACTTTCTGACTGTAAAGATTCTACCACGATGATAGGAAGATTTGAAGGCGATGGAGGCTCTGATCTTTCTTTGAGTCTCCTCGCTTTCGACGTACTTCTTGGTCTCTTTCACTACGAAGTCAAGGTCTCTATTCCAAATTTAACTGTGGAGAATAAAGGGAGTACTATCTTTCCTAGTCTCAACATCACCCTCATTGGCACATATCCGATGTCCAGCAGTATTGGAGCCATGCCTAGCATTTGGTCTTCGAATGCTTCAGCGTCTCCTGTTTCTCCAGATGCAACACCCACTCCTACACCGACACGGTTATTTCCAGCCCTAACTGGACCAAACCCCAGCGCTCGTGGTTTCATAAGCGCGCATTGCCTTGGACCACAGGGAAAAAGAGCAATGTGGATTGAAAGGAAAAGAGGAAGCACGGTGCGAGAGGTGCAAGTGTGGAACCAACAAGTTGATCCTAGAGATTCTGAAAGACTAGCCCCAGACGAGATGCCTGGGGATGTTGTGTATCGTATTTTATCATATGACTTAAGAGGTGAGTTACTTTTCTCTTCGCGATATCCTGAGTAACTGAAAGCTAGATTTAGAGGATATTACACACTGCACATTTGGGGAATCTACAGGAAGGATCACACTCGGAAATCGGGCAGGAGACATATTTATTTTAGATATTTAATAGGCTTGTATACGGTTGATCACGTCCATCTATCTTATTTATTACATACTTCATCTGTTTCTGTTTTTTTGTCGGTCTGGATGTATATTACAATAGAAGTCAATTGCAAAGGTTATTTGCCTTAGGTCAGGTAGAGGTAGAGGTTCACTAACTTAAAGATCAACGTGCTACATTTTGAAAAGCTATTATGAAAGAAGCGAAATAAGTTATGGATGAATAAATAGCAAAACCTTTTTTTCTCGCCCGCTCAGTTATTCCAAAAACGTTGGTAGTAAAACATGTCTTCAATCTCCTTGCGCTCTTCGAGTTCGTCCCGTTTCTCTAGTTCGTACTCGCGCATATCCAAATCGATAAAGTCGTCCTAGTCACGATCAGCGGGCTCTGGCTACTCGATTGCATTACGTTCGCCAATCTCATCATCCCGCCGAAGTATTGCATCAAGTATCTCGCCACCTACTCCATCTACATTTAGAGTCAGTCGGCCAGAATTAAAAGCGTGTAAATACTCTTGATGAAATACTTATTGATGGGATGTTGGATTTTTTCCATGATTTCTATTACCTATTTGAGCCAGTGGAAGATCTGGGTGTATAGCGTCCGAAGCCTTATCTTATCCATAGTTGGAGGCCTTTAAAGCCTTGCTCACGAAATTTCCATGGCTAGGTAGAGGCATAAAATTATCTATGGAGGCAATTGATTGCTGGGTGGATAAGATTTTGAGGCCGAACTTTATTATCTTTAATGAATTATTACATGAACGATGAAGAATGAAACGGATTATTATTCATCAGTATTAGCTCCTTACTTGACTTTATTTGACATGTTTATTGCCAATGGATTGAAGCTATGCGCTTGACATCATTTTTGACCTTGCGGATGACTTCTGAATAACGCATATTCTAACTCATAGAACTTATCTTGTTTGACATCACTTGAGACTTTCTTCGCCGCTATAAAAACATTTATTACTAATTCTCTGCATACTGGCCTAGCTAAACACGCTATTCTTGACTGCGCCTCCGACCTTTTTCGCAACTGCGAATATGTCAATGTACCAATAAATAAAGATGAAAAGGGACGGCGGCTGTGATTCGTACCTTTCTTAACTGCACCCCCTACCTTCTTCGCAACTACAAATATGGCAAGGTATTTTTTAAGAAATTGCGTCGAGGGGGGATGGCTCATGAATACCTTTCTTAACCGCTCCTCTGACCTTCTTCACAACTTTGAATAAACCAATTAATTGACAAATTAAAATAGCGAAGGAGAATCAGTGAAGAATACTTACCTTTCTTTACGGCGCCTCCGACCTTACTCGCAACTAAGATGATGGTCATTAATGGATCTTGGAATATAATAGAAAACTTTGAATACGTTTCTTGATTGTATTTCCGGTCTTCTTGACTGCCCCTTCTACCTTCTTGGCCGCTGGGAATTAGTCCGTAGAGATTTAGCGATGCTGGTGAGTTGTCAAATACCTTTCTTAACAGCATTTTTTAGTTTTTTGTACAATTATAATACGGTAAATTGATGAGGAGATCAAGTACATCAGCAGAGAACTCCTGATACCTTTCTTGACCGCGCCTCCGACCTTGTTCGTAACTGAGAACACAAAATCAAAATTGGGCCAATCCAATACCGAGCTGGAAAGCATATTTCTTAACAGAATTTCCTGTGTTCTTTGCCACTGTCCATTTTTTTTAGTTAAGGAATGGAAAACGTTTAATATTTCTTATCTTGTACGATCTTCTGCGCAGTTATAATTCGGATTTCAGCTAAGATATAAAATATAATCCATCTGATATACCTTGTTTGGCGCTATTGCCTATATTTTGCGCTATTATTTTTGATCATTAGCCAGAAGAGAAGATGAGGCATCAGTATTTACCATTCTGGACGGCGCCTCCAACCTTCTCTGCAGCCATTATAGAATTGAATTGAGCTTGCTATCGGGCTAATTCATAAATTATTGACCTGCTTTGATTCCACTCCAACCTTCTAGGCAGCCACACAAAAAGTGTCTGTTAAACCTGAGATGAAGGTATTCTAACTGATAAGCCTTACCATCCTTGTTACCATCACCTATTTTCTGTTCGGTGGTTTGGTATAAATTCATGGAATAAATGAAATAAGAGAACATGCCTTCAAAAATCCTCTAGGATCGACTACAGAATGATCTACAGATGCATGAGCGGTAGATGCCATGACATGCTTGAAAAAAATGGAGAGGAAGAAGGCTGTAACACACAGCAGCATATTTCGGGTCAACAAGAACACGATTTCCTCGAATGATATTGAGCAGGACTGGGGAACGCTTGACCAAAGAATCTGACGGAAGAGATTGCTTTGAGCTAGCATTAATGCTGGAAGAATATCAAGGTAAAAGAGCGCAAAATAGGGTGCATGAACTTGCCTGAAACTCGGAACAGGAACGACTACTGATAATATTATGAGTAAAGAGAGTGTGAGTGCTACGAGACTGCTCGAGAGAAGAAGAGCATGACGGGCCAGCCGTTAAGGGGGAGCAGTCGCATGGCGAAGTCCCGTCATTTTATATTCATGTTCGTCCGTATGCTCATACCGGTGAATTAATATAAATGTCAACAAGGGATGGTCGCTATCGCGAGACTTGCGAGTACTTTGCAGAGTTAACATGCCATCCTGATGAAACAGATTGTATTATCGGTCATCGTCATAGAGTTTCATAATCCGAAGCTGTACTGGCAAGCGAAGGGAGCATCTGTTTTCATTTATAATATGGTGGACACTGAAGGCAAAATTCTGCCGAATGGCAAAAGGTATTCTCAAGACCACTGCAGTGAAACCTCATGATTAGTCTGGTGTCCAGAGGAGAATAAAGGTGATATTGCTCACCAATGCAGTCATCTAGACTGACTTGGCCTCTTGTATCACTGCCGCGACATCGGTTTCTAAACACTGGTGATGAGTAGTTCTTTTCGAAGAGCGCGGCAGTGCCTCAAGCTTTGTTCGCTGGAGCCTGGTTCACTGTGATTCGTCGCCTATCATCGAAGCTTCCTATAATCCTTTATGGGAGTAAACTCGGACTCCTTGAGATCTTCGCGATCCATGACCATCCATCGTACTGATCGGATAGCCTCAGATAGCTTTGTGTCAAATGTTGCTGTCGTTGGATTCCACTACCAAAGTAGCATTACGCGAGCAATTGAACTATAAACACCAGAGACTCGTTAAAATGGTTTGATTATTAGAGTGGGAAACATATAAGTCGCCATATAAGTCGCGGTGAAGAAATGCCACCATTTTCATTGCTCACGTAGAATTCAGCTCCATTCAGTTCTTTCCTCTATGTCCTTCGAATGGAGGTGTTGTAGATTATGCTTGGACATTCCAGTATATCATAGAAATGCTTACTCATTCATTTACTCACAGATTACTAATCACCGAAGACATTTATCATCGTTCTCAAAGTATGTAGAATAATCTAGTTAGATTGTACTTAGTATAAAAGGCCGTCATTAGGACGACGAATATTATTATTCCATTATCCATCAATTACACTGCGCACATTCAATAGGTTATGGGCCCCGAGCCGTCATAACTTTATTGAAGAATTACTTTGCTCTATACTCGCCCTCTTATCTTATCACTCGCTTATAACAGTAAATCGGAACAATGTCGGACGAATACACATCTGGATTTTACCGGATGGAGATGCTGAAGGCCCATAATTGGATGCCATGGAAGCGACGGATGTTAGCCATGCTTTGGGACCTTGGACTGGAGAAATATATTGCAAAGGATGCAAAAGCTCCAGAATCAGCTGACCCAGCGAAACCAACAAAAGAGGAGATAGAGGCACAGAACAAGTGGAATTCTGGTGATGCAAAAGCGTGTACCAGAATAGAACTTGCAATCAGGGACTCAGAGATGATACACATCAGCGGCGCCACAATGGCCCTGGAAATGTGGGATCAACTCACTACAGTTAAGGAGTCCAAAGGCAGGCTCGGAGTGCTTGCAACACGGCGTGCATTATTTCACACACAGGCCAAAGAAGGGTTTGACATGATTGAACATATTTCAATGCTACAAAAATTACAGGAGGAACTACATATTATGGACAACAAAGTATCTGATGAAGACTTTGTCATGATACTTATTACCTTGTTACTGGAGAGTTGGGATATGTACACTTCTGCTTATTTAGGCTCAAGTGGAAACAAACCTACTCTTAAATCACATGAACTTGTAGCAATTTTAATCAAGGAAGACTGTCGATGCAAGGGATGGCACGGAGATTCTTCTGCTGGAGTCACATTACAGGCCAAAGGAAAGGGTGGCAGAGACTTTCGAAAATCTAATCAATCAAGCACTGATAACTCTGAGAAGGAGTGCTATAATTGTCACAAGAAGGGTTACCTGTCCAGGGACTGCTGGGCCAAAGGCAGCAGGCATGAAGGCCAGGGTCCAAATCGGAAATTTCCAAATCGGGGGCACCATGCCAACCAGGTGCAAGATTTGGTCAATAATTCATTAACAGATGTCTCATACATGGCCTACACACCAGACAGCACACAAGAATTTTCAAAATTTGATTGGATTCTGGATTCTGGTACAACATCACATATTTGTACTACTCAGGATGCATTTTTAGATTATAAACCTGTTCAGAACATCACTGTCCAGGGTATTGGTCCAAAAAGCACAGCTGTTCAAGGCTGAGGGACAGTGAATGTCAACTTCACTGTAAATATAAATTTAATTCAACATCGCTTACGAGATGTATTCCACATACCAGAAGCCCCAAATTGCCTCCTGTCAATCAGCCATCTTGATGAAGGTGGAGGATATGTTGTATTCAAAGATGGTGAATGCAAATTACAAAACAGGAAAGATCAGACAATTGGAATGGGAAGGAAAATTAACAGATTGTACCTTCTCGATGCTCATGCAGAGCTTCATGGACAAGAACGCACAAATTTTGCTTCCACAGGGAAACTATCATGGGACCAGTGGCACCAACACTATGGTCACCTGTCAGTCAGCGCACTAGAGAAATTGAAAAAGGAAAATATGGTGGAAGGTCTCATGATCGACGAATCTACAATCCCATCACAAACCTGTGAAGCCTGCATACAGGCAAAGCAGGCACACAAACCATTTCTGAAAGAGGCTAAAAATAGATCTGATATCCCTGGAGAATGTGCTATGAGCAACATTTGGGGACCAGCAGCTGTCGAGTCCATCAGGAGGTGGAAATATTATATATCCTTCACAGATGACTGCACTCGGATGTGTGCAGTAATGTTCTTGAAGACAAAGAATCAAGCTTTTGACTGTATTTCAGAATATATTAAAGTTCTGGAGCAAAAATTTGGTCACCCACCTTGTTATATGTGATTTGACAATGGAAAGGAATTGGTAAATGAAAAACTATGAAAATTAGCAGCAGAAAAGGGAATTATAGTTGAAATGACAGCACCATACTCACCTTCACAAAATGGAGTTGCTGAGCACTTTAATTGCACATTACTGGAGTTAGCATGGGCTATGCTCATCCAGAAAGAATTACCTATATTTCTTTGGGATGAGGCTGTGATGCATGCAGTCTATCTTCAAAACCAAGCACCAACTCAAGCTCTGAATGGAAAAACACCTTTTGAAGTGTGGAAGGGCTATAAACCAGATATTTCACACCTTAGAGAGTTTGGATGCAATGTCTGGGTGCTTGATGAATTGGAAAATCGATCCAAGTTAAAACCAAAATCGAATAAAATGGTCTTTGTTGGATTTGAAGATAGTGCAAAGGCCATCTGCTATTATGATGCAAAAACTTGAAAAATCAAAGTATCTAGAAATATAGCCTTCAATGAAAATGATGAGCCAAGGGGACTAGAAATAAAAACAACAGAATTACCTGGTTTGCGATCCAAGGGGGAGCAGGAACAAAATTCTGGCTCACAAACCAAAATACAACCCTCACAAACCACCTCTACTACCCCAGAACCCAAAATAGAACCAGAAACCATCGAGATAACATCACCTGAAGTTAGAAATCTTTGTCAGCATGCAGATGTCAATTATAGGATGTTACACAATCCTAAAGCACAGCCCTCACATCGAATACAGACCCCAAAAGATCCACAAGTAATAAATCGCCCTACAGCATCATCAGCTGCAAAATCAACAACAAAGCATTGCACTAACCTTGCATTTGAAGATTTCCTATGTGAATTAACTGGGATTTCAATGCAGGCAATAAATGGTGGTGAAATGTTGCCCAAGACAGTTCAAGAGGCTCTAGAAAGTGAAGATGGGGACAAATGGGCAGAAGCAAATCAGGCAGAGCTTGATCAGCTCGAAAAAATGGGTACATGGACATTAGAGGACTTACCAATGGAAAGAGAAGCCATTGGGAATTGCTGGGTATTTGCAAAGAAACAAGATGAGCATGGCAACATTTTCAAGTACAAAGCAAGACTAGTTGCACAAGGATTCTCCCAGAAGCCAGGAACTGATTTTAGCAATACAGGAACATTTGCACCTGTAATGCAGTTTGAATCATTGTGTACTATGCTTGGACTAGCAGCTATAAATGACTGGGAGGTCAGACAAATGGATGTGAAGTCTGCATACCTCAATGGACACTTGAAGGAAGAACTGTACATGAAACAGCCAAGTGGTTTTGATGACAGAACCGGTCGAGTTTGCAAATTGCAAAAGGCACTATATGGACTCAAGCAGGCAGGCAATGCATGGAACTGGGAATTTAATTCTGCAATGGAAAAACTAGGCTTCACGAAATTGAAGAGCGATTACTGCTGCTTCAAACGATGTGACAGCACTAAGTTTGCGATCATCCTAGTTTGGATTGATGATCTCATCGCATTTACTAGCGATATCTCCGAAAGTGATCGTGTCGAAAAGGAACTCAGGGACAAGTTCGATATTAAAGTCATTGGAGAGCCAGACATGTTATTAGGCATGAAAGTCTCTCGAAATCGAAATAACAAGACAATTACCCTATCCCAAAAGCATTATATTGACGGACTACTCAAGAAATTTGGATTACAGGATGCAAACCCAGTTACGACACCCCTAGATCCAAATGTCAAATTAGACATAGAAGAATCTGATGAACAGGGGGAGTTTGACATGGAAGAAGAATTTGATGCTCGGGGAACAAATGCATATGCAACCATGATTGGTTCATTAATCTATGCAGCATTAGGAACATGCCCTGACATATCTTATTCAGTGCAAACACTTGCACAATTTACTTCAAATCATCAGCCAAAACACTGGACCACTGTTAAAAGGATATTTCGTTACCTCAAAGGGACAAATACACATTGTCTCATGTATGGCGGGAATGATCAGAATTGGTCAAATGAACTCACAATTTATTGCGATGCAGATTGGGGAACCAATGCACACCGAAAATCAATTAGTGGGTATGTATTTTTGCTCGCAGGTGGTGCAGTTGCATGGAGTTCAAAGAAACAAACTACAACCGCATTATCTACTGCTGAAGCCGAATATATTGCTGCAACGCACGCAGCGAAACAAGTACTGTGGCATAGATCTTTATTTTTAGAATTAGATCTCCCACAACCGTCAACGTCAATCATCCACTGTGATAACCAAGCCGCTATTGCTATCGCACACCATCCGGAATTTCACTCACGTACAAAACATATTGACATATCGCTTCATTTCCTACGTGATCATATTGAAGCCGGAACACTCAATATGATTTATGTTGCATCACGCGAAAATCTGGCGGACTTATTTACTAAAGGACTTTCTCGCCCTTTACATCAAGATTTGATTTTTGGAATTGGAGTAAT
>JASFDH010001716.1:0-13495 GCA_036937195.1 Nidularia pulvinata
ACTCAGTAACAGCTGTAATAGACTGAACAACATTTTTAAATTGCAAATGTGCAGCCAAACAATCAAAATCTGAGTTCTGTTGTGTTGGAACACAGTGATCAAGGGCTTGCTTTTTTGATTCAATAGTATAATCCTTGTCAATGAGGTCTTGAAATTTCTCATTGAGGGTGGAGTTGTCATGAATGTGATGAGCAAGTCCAGATACCTATTATAAAAATTAGAAAATGTATATCATAATCATAAATTGAAAGAATACTGCAGGAAAGAGCTTAAGTGCTGTTTGCTTCTCTTCACAACTCCCTTAAATTGCATCTGCTGAATTGCAATGTCATGAAGAGATTTCACAACTGCATCATCATGGGCAATTTGTCCATCATCATCCTGAAATTCCTATGCATCAATAATGGCTTTGTCAATTGCAACTTCATTATGATCCACATCTATATCACCACTATCCAGAATCTGTTCTTCCTCAGATTCAATATCATTGACAGTAGAAACCATGATAGATTTTTTCACTTTGAGCCTTTTGAAGAAGAATGAGATGAATATCTAGAGCACAGAACTTTTTGTGGTCACACTTGCACAAATGTGCAAGGTTGCACAACACTAATTTGCACATGTGGTAAATATCATAACAATGTACATATATAATACAAGAGGCACTTATACCTATTGTTCTGGCTATAGTATAATTTTGGAATTTACTATGAGCTTCTAATGAGATCTTTGAGGTAGTGATTTCAGAATGGCACTGAACTAGGCTTAGCTTACTTGCTATCAAGTACAATAGATATATCTAGCAAACAACACCTTTACTCTAACTCAATCTCTGGAACACTGTGGTAATAATGAGTACAATTCATGCTTCTTGGAATGTTCCCTTCAAGTTCAAACCATGTGTGCCATTTCATGAAAGTCTGCCAACATGTGCCATGATGTATACAAATATGCACAAAATCTGCTGTGATTTTGGGTAAGTCAATGATGGGTTACACAAATAAGTAATGATCTGCACTAGAGTGTGTTATCAATTTTTAATCAAAGGTGTGAAGCACAAGATCACATATAAACTGCAATTAGAGCAAAACTGGAACATAACATTGTATAATAATTGAGACACTTGTGTGCATCTGTGATTATTGAATCACATATTTAGGAATGAAACTTACAAATAGTTACCAGACAACATCTGAGCCTTCAGATAACAATATTCTCTTGATGCACATGGAGACAATGAGATTGTAGACTGAGTTCTTCAAGCCATGATGCTGTGGGAACAAATAATAACACAGTCACTAGAGAATCATCTTCAATGGAATTGTTGAATATATGACCTTGAAGGAAATTGCCACACACATAGTTTGAACAGGCATATTAAACCCTGAAATGTCAAGGCTCCAATAAATGAGACTAGTTGAGGAATTGGCAGGATCAAACAGCTTGCTGGAGAGCTGTAGTCAGTGGCTAGCCCAGTTACCATTGGGTTATGACAAAGCATGAGCCACCTACTCATGTTCTCACACATTGGGAGATTAAATATTATCATTTGTGTAATAAATATTGAAGTAGATATAAATATTGCTTAGTTAGTACTTGTGCAAATTGTAGTTGTGCAAAGTTGCACATCTGTGCAAGTGCATCTGCAAAAAGGTAGCTGCCCAAATATCTAGAATAATTGTTCAGCCAAAATATGACACTAAAATTGACAAATTCAATTACCTTGGCCACTAGATTGAAGATATGTGCTTGACAATGCAAGTGAGTATCCATACCCCAGAAGTTTGGAAAGAACTGAGGTAAAATTTCTGCCAGCTTGTTGCAGTTGCTAGCATTATCCATACAAATTCCAAGGAGCTATCAAAACATTTCAGATTGTATATGCAAATAAAAAATAAACTAACTTGCATATTTAGCAAGTCCAAATGATTTTAAGCAGTCAGCTATAACTATAGCTAGGTATTGACCATCATGTTTCTGTGTTAACCTATAAATGAAATATATATCAGTTGCTTACAGAGTGATTGTCAAGACTTGTTCCAAAACTAGATTAGGAACTAGAGGTTGTAGGCTATGATAGTGCTATGTCAGAGAATGTCAGAAATAATGTCAGAAGGGTTTCTGACCATAACACTAACAAGTTAAGAACTGTTAGCTTCAGCTGATGTGCTGGACCCTTTCAGTTCTCATGGGTTCAACTTGCAAGAGTGGTCCACATGTTGGAAGATAGTACTGAGGATCAGGAGAGGATCAGAGGGTCAGAAGATGAGCAAGACTCAGAAGTTAAATAGAGGATTGTGGTATCTTAGTTGATATTTGGATTGCAGATATAGGATGAAGACTAGCTACTCAAATACATTGATATAACTAATGAGAGAATGGTAACTAGTGACAACAAAATCATAATAGAACTGGGTATCATAATAAGTGTCAGAAATGTTCATAATAGAAATATTGTTCTTATAAGGATCCAAGTATTGTTCAGCATAGAAACAGTAAAAAGGTGAATAAAAAACAGGATATCATGGTAGTCAGAAATATCAGAAAAGGGTCAGGAATGGTTGGAAGTATGTCAGAAGTGTGATCTAGTTTTCAGTATATGACAGTGATGAACATATCATACTGAATAAATCCTAAGACTGCACAGTGGATGATGCCCTGATCAAACTAAACAACAACCAAACCAAGATAGGAAGAGACCAAGGGGGATTTCCATCCATCAAGAACAAGGTAAATAATACTATTGTGCTGCTATATAGATTGTTAGAATATATTAAAAAATAGAAGGACTCAAAAACATTACTGCAAAATAGTTCTTGAAAAGGATTGAGCACTGTTCATAAATTTGAAGGTCACATTGAACAGTATTTGGGCTAGGGATTTTTGTTCCTGGGCAAAGCATCTGCACCTCACATATGTAGTCCTTGTCTGTGACAAAATTAATTGAACAAGCACTCTTGGCACAGTGAAGAGCAATGAGGGCACAGTGACTGTGTTCTGAGTAAGGAATTGCAGATGAAGTGAGTTTACTGTAGTCAATTCCCTGCTTTCACAAGCATGTAGTAACATACTTCTGCAGATTTGTTGTACCATCACCAGTTTTAGCACATAAGTGAGTATAAACAGTAGCATGATGTTGTGGATGGGTCTGAAAGTTAAAAACATAGGATAAGGATTTGGGTCTCCATGAGAGTTGTAGTTCTGGTGTAATGTGATATGATAGTGGTTGTAGACATCAGAATGCCAGGAAGATGAAGCAGCATCTTTATAAAATGAAAATTTGCAGTTGAATTATTAATTTTATATACTCACCAAGAATATCCCTGTCTGACATATCCCAGACCTCAAGAGCAGACTGGCAGTTAATGGTGGGAGCATTGTGTCATTTTTTATTGGGTGAGAGAATAACTGGAACCACCTTTTTCTTTTGTGCATTAGGACCTGTATTTGGATTATCTGAATCTGAGCCAATTAAACCACCAGAGGGTTCTTCAAACTCCTCTCCAGATGAATATTTCAGTACTGAATAACTAGTGAGACTTTACAGGAACTGTTGGTGGAGCAGGCTGGATAGGCAATGGTAGAGCAGGTTGAACAGGAAATATGCTTTTACTTGTGCCCTTGCTTTTACCTGCAGGAGCATGGGACTTCTGGCCTTTCAGAGGCATGATGGGAGCACAGAGAGAGGGGCAAGGGAGCCTGGGGAGGCTTGCTGTGAGATCTATCCAAAATCACACCAAACAATGACATAAATACAGTAGCTATTCATAAATTGACATTGGAGTCTGAATATCTATCTAAAAATATCAAAATACCCACAGGACTTGTGGTTTTACTATAAATATCCATGGGTCTAACCATTTGCAACCAGTATAAACAGTCTGTGAATAGAACTGGACTTAGCTGATCCATGACAATCTCTATTCTGTGCTGTGGCACTCACTGGCAGGAGTCAGGATTGGTGTCCTGCCAAGAAGGCTCCCTAGAGCTCTCTCAGCATGTAGGACATCTCTGTTGAAAGGATGATTGCAAGCTCAAGAAGTACCAGAAAACTGCAATAATCAGAGGTAAATGCACAGTGAATATTGTACAGATAACTGTCCTTAAGTACATATTCTTGAGCCAAGACTACATAATAAAACTAACAAGATAGAGGCATATGAAACAACTAACCATAAAATCTGCATAACGGTGGCTCAATAGTGAGGTGAGATACATAATGCTAAATATAGAAGTCATAGATGGGAATGGAATCGTTTGTACTAACCAATATTCCAACAATCTCAAGGGTGAAGCATGCTTATGATCTATGGGATGCAGGATGATAGGTTCTTTGGTCGTTGCTATGAATGCTGACCTCGTGTCATCGCATGTATCCGCCGAAGCATCATGCTTTGAGGATTGGATAGTAATTAGTGTAATCAACTTTCGCTAAGTTTCATATGTTGCTAACATTCCGTTCTATCTAACTGATGACTGTTGTAGTAGATATAGCGTTTTAAGTACAATAGCAAATAGGTAGAAATTCTTTTACTGTATCAATATCTCCTCTTCGGAACGAGCTCGTACTGTGATCCCCCAGTAGCGTTAAGCACTGATATCCCACCTTGCAGCAATGTGTTATTGAGCCTGGTATTCATTGACATTTGTGCGTTCTGCAGGAGCACAAAGATACGTGAGATGGTGTGAGTAAAGTTTCCAGAAAGGTAAGGACGAACGAGGTTAGACTGGACGTGCAACTGTTGAATTAAAGCAAGATTTATTAGAAGCGCATCATCAAGAGGGATTTAATTTAAACACGCACAAGATTAGCTCGGGCCTGAGCCTATCAATACGAAAATATCGCATCAGGAAGTTGGAAGTGTTCTTTAAACAAGGAAATTCGTAACGACACACCAATATCCTTTCCTCTTCCGCCAGTAATGCTGCGAGGTACAACGCATGTTTAGTATTTAGATGTTCGAGCATTCCTGGATACAAGTGTATATTAACAAAGGACCAACCTTGTTGTTCCACCGGAGTCTTTGCTAAATCCCATAACTCCTTCAGCTTCATGTCCATGAGAGGAGGGAGAGACATGCGGAATTCAGGAAGCCCCGTTTGCGTGTTCTTGAATTTGAGAAAGAAGTATCGATCCGAGTATAATGCGAAAGAGGAGCCCTTGTCGACCATCCATCTACCCTGCGGGACTGTATTGTTTTGAAAGGAGTCGAATTCGTATAGAGCCTGAACATATATCGTAACGAATCATCAAGAGTGAAGTAGTAGACATTATATCTCACCTTACTTAAAGG
Source organism: Nidularia pulvinata (assembly GCA_036937195.1). NCBI lineage: Eukaryota > Fungi > Basidiomycota > Agaricomycetes > Agaricales > Nidulariaceae > Nidularia > Nidularia pulvinata. Next base: position 5,295 of record JASFDH010001716.1, read on the forward strand.
ATGTTCCGGATCCTCGTGGGGGCCTTCGGAGTTTGTCAAAAACCCATTCTCGAACTGATAGATATGGGTCCCGCCTTTCCCAAAGATCATCCACTTCAGTGCATTATCGAAGCTCTCGATTTTAGCCCTAAGCATATTGACAGTGGTAATATAGTTATCTGGAAGGTCCAAGCTCCAGTGCCCAGGGTTTTTGTGCTTTGCGAAGTGATACGGCTCGGTGGGAGAATCATCATAGTCTGGGAATGACACGAACTGCGCTCCAGATTCGATAATATTGGTCTGCAAAGTGCAGCCACCTGGTGGTAACTCGAAGTACACTGTTCGATATGAAGTTCATATTCCACTGACAAGTGCGTATGGACATTTACTCGCCGTTAAAATTGACGAAATTCTGGCCACACCAGAAATTCCCCATCTTGTCCACGTTCACCCACGCTGTCTGCGCCACTCCTAACTCTCCGTTTTCCATTTTGTCGATGAGAGATTGAGGCATATTCATAGCATAGATTCTTCGCCCCACACCTAGTAAGAAAGACTCCTCAGATGGACCAAAGACAACCACGATGTTGATGTCTGCCATCGATGCGAGCTGTTGGTGGTCAAAGAGCTGATCGGAATCTTACCGTTTCGACGCTATTATGTATTTTTTCATGTACATTGAGGGTGTCAAAAAGACAGCGCCGAGCCCGCGGATTCAGCTCATAAGGACGGGTGTCTGTTCCATTAGCTGACTACATTATGGCTTGGCGCAGGTAGGAACTACCGCCCGTTGGAGTGCTTAACAATTATTGGTAGCAACAGATGACGTATTAAATATGGAAAATATCGAGAAACAACAGGATACAATGATGGCACAAACAGAAAGTGCTTACTGAGAATTGGCGAGATATTCACTATAATACAGTGCAGCATGCGACTCCCCTTGAATATTACAACGTCCAGGGTTAAATGAGTAACAGTAGGTTCATTCTAAGTGGCCGTGAGTTTAAAGGTAGTAAAAGCAATAGAACATGACGCATACCATTTGAAGTCCCGTCAATCGCATACTAAAGTATCCTCTTCGGGACGAGTTTATACTGTGGTCCACCGGCCGCATTGTTGAACGATACTCCAGCTTGCATCATTGTATTATTGAGCATATTATTCATCGATATTTGAGCATTCTGTGGGTATGCGATGGTAGGTGAAATACTATTCGAAGCATTTTATGACAGGACCCACCAAATTAGCTTGCACCCGGGCCTGGGGATATGAAGGGACTTGAATTATATAAACTGGAGGATAAAAAATGTGATATACCCTACTGCTTTATTGTTCAACAAATAACGCTGAATAGGAATAAGTCATGTTATAATAACTTTAGTGTGCCGAAGAGGAGTGTAAAGTACGAACAATGCTGCTCCTCGTGGGTTTTCGCCAAAGCTAGAAGTTCCTGCAGCTTTGCGTCCATCAGAGGGGGAAGGTTCATGCGCATCTCAGGAAACCTAGTCTGCGTATTCTTGAATTTAAGGAAGTAGTATAGGTCTGAGTAAAGGGTGAACGATGATCCTTTGTCGAGCATCCATTGGCCTTGAGGGACATTTGCGTTCTGAAATGAATCAAATTCATATAGTGCCTATATTTATGTTGCGGAATGTTATGATGTTAACTCTCATCGAAGATATGAGATATCGTATCCTCACCTTACTCAAAGGATGGTCAGAACCTTGGTGTGGCCACTCCGTGTTCGCCAGGAATCCATTCTCGAACTGGTAAATGTGGGTTACGCCTCTTCCGAAAATAATCCACTTCATTCCAGCATTGAAATCTGGTATCTTAGTGTTTGATCGCGTTGATAGTAGTTATATAGAAGTTAGGAAGGGATAAATTCCAATGCCCTTAGCTTTTGTGCTTCACGAAGAAATAAGGCTCGGCTGGCAAATCGTCGTAATCCGGGAATGTGACGAAGTCCGCTCCGGATTGGGTGATATGGGAATATAAAGAGCAATCTGGCTGCAAGTCGAAGAAAACTATTCAGGAGGGGCGAGCGAGGTTAGATTTGGATCGGAAGGACTTGTATGAAAACCTACCTTTCGAGCTGTTGAAATTCTGACCGCCCCAGTATCTCCCGGTTTTATCGACGTTTATCCAGGTGGTCTGCCCAAATACTAAATCACCGTCGTGAATTTTCTCTAGAAGGGGTTGAGGCATCTTTTGGGCAAAGAATCTGCGCCCAACACCAATCAAGAACGAATCTTCAGAAGGACCGAATACAATGACTATGTTTATCTCTGCCATCGGTGTGGGATGGTCGTGGTTCAAGAGCTGATTATCATCTTAGACCTCAGATGCTGATATAGGCGCCTCTCAGGACACTGTCGGCGAAGGAGAGCTGCGACTGGCACTCCTTCAATCTATAATGCGGATATCGCCTGATTTGTATACCGTATCATGGTCTTGGCACGAGTCACTGTATCCCCTGCGGACATTCGAAGGATCATCATTGATCAATGGCAATTTAAAAGTCCAGAACTTACCATCTCACCATGAGCTACTTCTTCACGTAGAATACTGTAGGTGAAATCGACATGATGGGACTGAAAAGAACAAAGAAAAAAGAAGCTTACGCAAGGCTTTATTGAAATGTACAGACACGATTTTCGATTCGATAGCTAGAATAAAACAGATGTGTACACATTTTGGTAAATTAAATATGACCTTTTGCGCTGACTAATTTTTATCGTCCAATGTCGATCGAATTATTGGCAGGAAGAGGTGTCGACGTCGAGAAGAACGCTAAGCCTCCCGTGGGTGTTGGCTTTCTCAGAATATACTCGACAGTCCAAGATGACCTTGGTGAACAGGTTTAAAACAGGGATTTGGATTCATGGTGAATAGAGTTTAGCGAATTGCATCGCAGACTGCATCATGGAAGTCGAAGTCAAGATTCGCATTGATCAAGAAAATTGCCGTCAAATTTCAATGGATTTGTCAGTCGTGACATCTGTGTAACCTGACAGCGTGACGTGCACGGTTCATGCTCGAATTGAAAGCAAATTGAGCATCAGCCATACTTCGAATTCGACTTCATCCTTCCTTCCAGTTTGCTGTCAGCCCTGGTTCCGAACCCGCCACACCAGACTCATCGCTGAATGAGTCATACTCTCCTCCTAGTCATATCTCCACCTCAGGAATCGCATTCTTGCACTGGGCTTGCGCCTGCAGCGTAAAAGACAGCATATGTCACGGCGGGCGCCAAGCATGAGCGATTCAACCGAATCACGATTTAGCGCCGCCATCCACACCTTATCCAACCAGGCGGGTCGCAAGTGGGTCATCTGCGCCTTGTGCGCATTGTGTACTGCCTTTGCATCAAACCCGCCCACAGCATTAAGCGCTCAGGACCCCGGTACTATATCCAAATAAGGAATACGCCGACGTGGCGCCGCGCATCAGATTCCATATCCGTACTGTTTCCGCTCACCGCCCTCGGTATCTGGTAGCGAAAAGGGCCCGAAATCAACGCGCTTCCGACGTGCATCGAGTCACAGTGCGCTCCTGGCGCTCAATGTATCCTTTTATGTGATGCCCGTGTGTCCTTTGGAACATTCAGCCAATCATGGTCGTACGGGTATGCTACGCGCTTGTAGGTCCAGTCTGTTTATCGCGATCAACGAGCACTCCTATAACAAGGCCTCCCGACGAAATGACTCAAGCACCCGCCCCCCATACCGCCCTTCACCCGACTCTCACTTTGACACTTGCGCTATGCACATTGCTCACTCGACATCCTCTCCGTCTCTGAGTTATACGTCTAATAGAGATAAAGCTCGCGATTCGATCCATTCTCATCAGTCTCTGTCTTCTTGGGGTACTCATGTGAACGCGCCATTCACACAGCCACATCCTCCACCTACTCCCGGCCCTTTTGCCCCCTACATTTCAACGGTTCCTTTACCATCTGGGGATTTTCATCCCTCTAACCACGTGGCACAGAGTAAAGTTCATCTATTTTCTCGCAAGGATCTGTGGCTCATAAATCTTATCTTAGGCTACTCCACAACGAGTTCAACCGGTGGCTCAGCTAACTCACTACACCGTGTACTTCGCAACCCTTCGGGTTGCTTGCGCTTTGATATAAGACAACCGTATCAGTCTATCATCTTGCACCATAGCATTGACAGAAGAGAGGCGGCTACTACTCATCCTACTACTATGATGAGGCTCAAAATAGCTGGGCTGCCGTCACAGTGGACCTGTGATGTTTTCAATGCTGCTGGAGTGACAATCGAAAACATTCTCTACTACATTTACGGCCTTTTAGACGTAAAGGTCAATGCGAATGAACTACAGACTATGGGTCCTAACGCCGGAACGATGGCTTACGAGACATATAAGAATCGTACACGATATGACGGTATCCAATTCAACGGTGGCGTCAAACGCCTTGACTTTCTTGGACCAAACACAATCTTCGTCGGTTTGCGTAGAGCTGCAGACCACTTGAGTTGGGAAGCCATGTTCGGATTAAACCCGCAAGCTATAAACTGAGTTACATTCAGCGAAGGTTCCACGCAGCTTTCCCCAGCTCCGCCGTTCGAGATCCTCGATCAGGACCTCATCACCAACGCTGTTCCCGATCTACCTGTGCGATCGCTCTTGCATTGTTTTTTTCACAGATTTTGCTCTCCTATTGGACATAGAACGGACAACTGTATGATAATATTGGCGCTGGCTAGTCTCTTTGACAAAACTCCCATTGTAATTGTATCCCTGGAATCACTTTACACCACTCATACCACAGCCTGTAGCTATACCTCCCTTATTATTTTTATACTACACTTATCGCTATCTTCACTCGCTTTGACCATCTGTTTTTCCTGCTATTTAGACTCAGAAGACAATCCCTACTCTTACCTTTTCCCTTGAAACTAGTTCAGCAGCCCATTCCTTGTCCTACGTGCTATCCTGATAAAGGGCATCTTCACAGTACTAACTGTCTTTGTACTAGTCTATCGTATACTACCGCAATGAAATACCTCCCCTTATCCTTTACGCACAGAAATTTCGTTCATGCTTTTATTCGAATTGGAGTAGAATTTCTATTTTTTCTTTTTTTTCTATGAGCCGTACTTACATTGTCCCATCGTGGGTCCAAACTTCTGTCGTGAATGTCGATGATAAATGTTACTATCTCATAAGGACATTCATCATAAAGACATTCTGGGATGAGGGGAGCTCGCACCGAAGAGATGGCTAGCTTCTAGTAGAACTGGATCAAGAATTCAATTGAACCGGTTCATTTTAATTCGTGGCATGGGATCTCACGTACATTGCATATAGGGAGTTAGGTTGATGTAGCCAAGATAAGGATCTCAAGATTCTGAAGGAATCGGAAGGAAAATAAACTGAATGTTGGAACAACTGGGAATGGATATATTCATGGTAAGGAAGTATTCGGGCAGGGTGATCCTTGCCTAAAGCTCCTTGAATAATAGAACCTTTTACCCAACGCACTATACTCCATCCAGTCCACTTACTATATTTCGTCTCATGTAGATGATTTCTGAGAATATTATTTGCTCTTCAATTCACTCGTGTCAACTGTCTTATGTAGAAAATTGGCTACTATATCAGCATGTGTAGATATTTGCGGAACCAGCTGCTGAAAACAAAATCAATACAGATAGGGAGTGGATTAATGTTCGATTCAATACCAAAATTTTTGGCGAATCCGATGCAAGGCCTCTCGCTTTTTATCCGATATTAACCACCAGAGCAACTTACCATCATGGAACTTACAGTGCTGCATGGACTATTTTATTTGACAAAAAGGTAACATTATACGAGCATATAGAATAAATTGTGTGTATCCTTGAAACACCTGAGACAGCAGGAAAAATGCCGTTCAAGAAAACATATAAAGTTAAGAATTAAGCCGTCTTCAAAGCGAACAGTCTGACTATTAATGCCGCTATATGCCCGGGTCTCAAGTGTCGTCTCTACTACTCCAATCGAATTCACTTCTGAAGAGATATGTTCCTGTAATTCCTGCTTCCCATTCTTCTCCCATGCGTATTATTTATCCAATGCCACCTTCACGTTGACCTTTGCACCACTCCCATATCCAAAGGATCTCTTTTCTTTGTCGGTGATTCAATATCTCATCGAATCAATTCATCTGAACAAAGCCAAATTCCAGGACGTGATATCTAAAGCAGAAAGAGGTTTGGTGGTGGAGAATTGGTAACAGCAATTTGTTCGTAACACTGGATTTATGGGTAACTTAGGGATGAAACTAGCTTTACTTTAAGTTATATGGCTAAAAACTCTATTGATGTCCTCAAACGAGGTCTAGACATGTTTAAAAATCAAGTCTGCAGCCGAAAGGCAGCACTTGAGGCAAAACTACGCCACCAAGAGCCAACTTCGGAAGCAGATGGGCATTTTTGATGGAAATATTGACGACAATATGGAAGTTGATCCACTTTCAACCCGTTGTGAGCTTCTTCAAGCTGCTGCTATGATTACCAGGTATCTCAATCATAAAATTAATCCCTTCATGTGCAAACTGGATGCTTTATTTTATTCCTTTAAATGAAATTTGCGCACAGAAAGGATAAACGCTATTAAATATACTCAGATTACCGACTGTTTTAACTGCTCATACTAGTAGCTTAGATATTTTAATAATATATTCGATATTATTTTGGAATATTTTTTTGTCCTTTTATTTTTAGAACATCCTCGTAACCAATAATCCTTGATAACCCATAACTTGGCGCTGGAACGGAGGGGTATGGGTTATGAGGGAGTCGACTGTATACTAAGCTTATTTACTAGAGCAGATAAGCAGGATCGAGAGGGCGGAGACGAATGGGGTCGATAATCATTTCGTTACAGCGACCCGTAGGAATCGACTCGCACAATGAGTGTCAATCTGTCCTTCCTCACCGTGAAAGTTGAAAACTAAGTTGTCAACGTTAATCAAGAGTCAGAAGGAATCCTGCCCTCTTGACTACCATGGTTATTAATTACTCTTAATCATCATATAAATTGCAAACCAACATCAGTATGCGGGCGGGATAAATAAAAAATTCAATGCATCCTCAGGCTATACTGGCAGAACTGGCAGACCTCAGCTATTGAAAGGACGATAGCAAAGGTAAAAAATACGAGAAAACCGCAATAAAAATAGGAAGTAAACATGTAGTTAATACGATACAAAACCAGTGTCCATAAATACATGGGTAGATGAATTCTTGAGCCAAAGATTACATAATAAATCTATCGAGGCAGTAACATATGAAACAGTTGAGCATAAAATCTGCATAATAGTGGCAAAATTGTGAGGTGAGATGCATAGTACTAAAAATAGAAAGCATGGATAGGGAATGGAATCGTTTGTAGTAACCAATATTCCAACATAAGCTACCTTCTTGGTAAATGGCCGAATACACACCTAGGTGTTAGCCGTTCATCAGAATCAAAAACACATGTACGGCGAACATCAGACCTTTTGAGGACCTAGAAATGGATTTCGATCCCGGGTTCGTGTGACACATCACATGGACGAAGGGTAGTAGAAGGAACTGTGACGTTAAAGAAATATCGATTAGACTTTGTTCGGCGTTAGGGCGGCAAGGTACGTTTAAGTTAATGTTTGGCAATAGGGCTGAGATCAAACAGCAACAGTCTTATTGCTCAGGGGATCAGGGGTAAGGAGCTACATGGATATTAGCTCGATGATAGCCATGTGCTAGGATGGACTATAAATATAGGTACCGTGTTTAAATAGCGATAGAAAACATAGGAGAAACGAGAGCAGTAGTATGTTTACATTACATTCATAAATAGCGCCTGGCCAATCGAATGCTATGTCAACGCAATCCGGGCTGTAGACTGGTTTTTCGGGATTGTTGCATTCTCCTTCACTTCGACTTGAGAATTACGAGGACGGAATCGGAAAGAATTGCTTGAGCGGTTGGTGTCGTGATTTGTCGTGGGGGCGGATGTTAAGTTGGCAAGTGTCGTTTTAGAGAAAAATTTGGAGGCGGATGCGCCTGGTGCATACCACCACAACGTAGTCACTCCCACAGGAAATGTGTACCTGGCCTATATGAGCCGTTTAAGTGTTTGGGGAGCCAGATGTGCTATTTATACTCACCTGCATTCCTCGAAATTCGATAGTAGCTGCAACAGGAACCGGACTTCCAGATGTG
>JASFDH010001717.1:0-13495 GCA_036937195.1 Nidularia pulvinata
TGCGGCGCTGTCTTCGTCAAGCTCTGGAGCTGCGCGTTTCTTACCCTTGAGGTCACGGATGGGCTCGTTAATGGTTAAGGGGGCACTGGAAGACGTAGTGTTGCGACGAGCTCTGGAGGTTATGAAAAGCGGTTAGCTGTTTGTCCGCACATCCGATAGCGGGAGTAATGCGACGAACCGTTTGTTGCTCCGAGTTGAAACTTCTTCAGACACTTCCTTTGCCTTTCCCTTGTTTGATGCAGACGTGCGAGAGCGTTTGGAGGCGGCGTTGGCGCGGATAGCGCGAGAGATAGAGGATTCCGTTGGAGATGTACCAGCAGACGCCGACGCTTCCTGGTCTTGCGAGGTCAAATCACGGTCGTTATCCTTTGCTTTTGACTTTTGCTTCGCAGCTTTGACTCTTGCACTGGAGCGCACGGGTCTGGATTCGGTAGAAGAGGTAGCTAAGTCAGTGTGCTTTGGTAGGGGCTGTCTCGTAGATGAACTGGAGCTGCTTGTGGCTTCTTGAGAATGGATTGGTTGTAAATCCATTTAGTGCATGCGCCCAGCCATCGATCCTGGATTCTGAGCGTCTAGAGAGTGGAGGCTACGCTGAGCTTTGTAGAGCACTGGTAGTAAGGAAGAGAGCCCAGACGTGCGCGGACGCCCTAAAGCAATCTGACCGAGTCTTATATAAGCGGGTGGCGTGAAGTGACTCGGCTTGGAAAGTGCATTCCATCGGGAATCCTCGCGTAGGTCCGCTGATATTATTACAATTGCGTTCTTGTACCCCTTGCTACGATTATTTCTACATTGTACAATGCCGACACTTCTACTGCGATTTCGATTCCTTCAGGATCTCCTCGATGCTTTGTACTGTAACATCCACAATCGTCTCCACCTCTTCTTTCGTTACGTTGTAAGCAGGCGACAGAATGATGTGGTCGCCTATTGTGCCCTCGATGTTCGACCCTCCCGTCATTCCCATGATCACCAGTCCCTTCTCCAATGCCCGCGCTTGAACGAGCATTGCAAATTGCTTTCCCTTGAAATCGATCACAGCTGCTTCAGGTCCGGCGAAATCAAACTCCACTGCCCAGAATCCTCCTCCGCCACGAATATCAAAAGTGTACGGGGCAGCCAATGCGTTCGGTCCTGTGAGGCGTTCCTGGAGGAGTTTTTCTGTCCAGTTCATTAGTAGCCATCTCCTCGGCTTCGAGAAAAAGTAATACCTAGGTATGTTCCTTGGTTACGAATATTTTCGAGCAGATTCTCTTCTTCAATGACCTCTTGAACTGCAAGGGAAGCTGCGCAAGCCAGGGGGTGGGACTGATAAAACGATGATCCGTCAGTAACGGCCGCGATGATACCACCGGAGACGCCTACCTGGTATGTATGGCCGTGCTTCCACATTCCTGAACCTTGTTGGATTCCCTGTGCAACTTTCTTGGACAAGAGAACCGCTCCTATCGATGCGTACCTGCATTGCAAATTTAATTTTAATTCGACAGCCATTCGAATAACGGCCTTACCCTCCCCCGAGGCCTTTGGCCACTGCCTGTATGTCCGGCTAAATTTGACTTCAGCTTTCAATTCAGTAACAAGATGTATGCAGGCTTACTGCAACACCATCACCAAACGACTCCCAAGCGTGGAGCGTCCCCATGCCTAGATGTTTACTTTCAACAATTAAACTTTTAACATTGACATGAGCTACGCACGCCCCATTCCACTCATAACCTAGATAAAAGGTTAACATTTTCAGGAAACTCGGAAGGATATGAAGAGCTTACCTCGTCCAGAATGAATAAGGCCCCGTACTTATCGCAGACGGACTTCATTGCTGTAGAATATATTAAGATATGGATCCTTTACTTTAAACAGCCAAATATCGGGGTAGATTTTGCACCTTTGAAGTACCCCTTAGGAGCAGCGACGACACCTGTGGTTGCCCCAACAACGGTTTCAGCGACGACTAGAGCATCAAGTTAAATCATCATTTAATTAGATCCTGAAATTCGCAATTATACTCACATCCAACGACAGTGTCAGGTCCTAATGTAAGGAATTTATCTTCTAGCTCCTGCCTTAGGCGTTCGACATACTGCTCTTCCGTCTCATCGGGCTTCTGGAACCGTTTGGCATAAGCGGGGGAAACATGGTAGAAGTTGTCGTTATTCAAAAGAACTTCGTATGGACCACGGCGGGCTGGGTGGTACGCGAGAGACAAAGTTCCAAGGGTGTTGCCATGGAAAGACAGCTGTCGGGCGATGAAGTTCTTACGCTGGGGTTGGCCGATTTCTAGCATGTACTAAGAGTGGAAAGTCAGGCTCAGTCAAAACACAGTGGGCATTCACATTACAGCACTCACTTGTCTAGCGAGCTTGATAACACCGTCCATCGCCTCGGAACCTTAAGGACATGGATAAGCATTAGAGTATGGATCTTTTGCTTCCCAGTTATCGAGCCTGACCTCCCGAAGCGAATCCACATAATTCAAATGCGCCATTGCTGGTATCAACAAGGTACTTTGCAAGTCGTTCAGCGGGTTCATTGGACAATTGCATGCTGTATACATCTATTGCAGGACATTGTTAATCAAAGCAGAAGCGGAAGAAGTTAACAACGCACAAGAGACCTTGTCTACTTGATCTTTAATGGCCTGAACGACCTTGGGATGCCCATTGCCTATGCATGCGACGGCAGCGCCGCCAACTGCATCAATCACTTTGCGGCCATCCTCTAGATCTATGTAAATTCCTTGAGCGGAGACGGCGACAGGAAGCTGCCATGGTGTGCGATGCAGAACGGAAGTTGGTTTGGGGATGGCGGCTTTCGATGGAGCCCCGTTCTGGGATGCGGTGGGTTCGACTGTAAGTGCAGGTGCCATGGTGTAGATTACAGTGAGGCGAAGAAACAAAGCGCAGGATCCAGATGGAAAGATTTAAATAGAGTAGAAGGAAGTTACTGAACCCCGAATGGGATCGCAATCCAGTAGTCCGATGGTCATTTTTCTGTAAAGGCTTTATGGAATGTGGTTCGATATGTCGATCGATGCAGTCTTGCGGGACGATAAGCACACGAGGATTCATGTTCCGGATTGACGGAGCTCCTCTTCCTCACACGTACCTCAGGGGTCAGTGGACGAGTGACTTCGCATAAATAACGCGGTTAGAGATCGCACAACGCTTGATACTTATCACAGGCGAAATGAGACCTAGCTCACTCAGTACTTGGCTCTACCGGATAATAAAAATCCTTACACCTCGAGAATATGCGAAAAATGTCTCGACGCCGTGAGGCTCGGACTCAGACATCAAATGAACTGTGGTCGACGTGCGACTCGTGCCAGTCGATGCCGCCGAAGGGATTGTATGAGTCACTGTGAAGAGCGCGTACGGTCACATGGTTGAGCCAACGAAGTCACCGCCACGCTCTGTACGACTGTTCCCTCACCTGCTTGCAGCCAATTCAGAATCACTTCCCTCTACACCATTGTCGACAAGGACCAGCCCTCTCCTGTAGTCCTTTGAAACTCGTCCCGTTATGCCTACACCTAAGCAAAAGGCGAAACGCGCCCATAATCCTAACGTTACTTTACATGACTTTTTTGGTGCTCCCAAAGCTCTTCCAAGGCAGCAAGAGCTATCACAGAAAGCTAAGGGGAAGCAGCCAATCAAGCCCAGTACATGGAAGGCCTCCTCTCAGGAAATCATTATCATTGATTCGGACTCTGACGATGGGTCACCGTTCATGCAGCCTGTTGGGACGAAAAGGCGAAGATTGAGCGAGAATTTGAAGGCTCAATCCCGTGAACCATCTACATCTAAACCATTCAACTCTAGGAAATCCTCAGGATTACTTGAACGCAGAATCCTGCAAGAGCAACAACCACCACATCGCACCTTTCCAACTACCATAAACCCACCTACCTTTTCATTTGGCATCCCTACATTACTATTAGGGGATGTCGGGTACTCAAGTGTACCTCAACCTTCCTCGATGTCCTTTGGACAACCTTCGGATCTACTAGCCTTTCAGGGAGCATCCTCTGTTTTGCATTCTGAGGGAGGGCGTGTTGCGGAACAGCCTTGTACTTCGAGTGCTTCCTGTTCTGTAGGGAATATTCAACAAGAACAGTTAACGAAGAAACAGCAAGAAGACGTAGATATCGATCTGACGCTTGACGACGACTGGGAAATGGGAGATGACGAAGTGGAGATCGTAGAGACTGCGAATGCGGAGACTAATGCTGGTTCACCGTCCAAGGAAGCCATTCCCCCGTTTTGCCCTTCCTGTGAGCAAGAGTTGCGTGACCTTTCATTGCTGGTACGAGAACATTCTACTTCGCTTGAGCATGCTATTCTAACTTTTACAACAGGAAATCCAAAAACATATTAATGATTGTCTGGATGGTAAATCAGTCGACAATGAGCGCGCACGAGAGACACAGCCAGAATTACCTCAATCCGATGAAGCCACCTCATCTTCACGCCCTGAGTATGGTTCTGATGAACTTCGGAGTTGCGACGGGAAAGGCAAAGGGAGCAACGCGTTCTCCCTTCTGATGACCTCATCGAAGGAGACTGAACTTTGGAAGGAAGTCGATTCAGTGGAAGATAAAAGTGTTCGCCCCACAAAAGCGACTCGCGGTCGTCGTCGAGCTCCTTTTTACAAAGTTCTTCAGGGAATGCCCATAGCAGTAGATGCTTTTTGTTATGGTATTGTTCCCGGGGTGACGGCATATTTCTTGACGTGAGACTCTATTTTCCGTCCTGGATGCTTCTGCATTGGCTTATATGCACCGAACAGACATGCTCATTCAGATCACTATACCAATCTTTCATCCAGATGGAAAAGTGGTCCAATATATTGCTCGGAAGCAACAGCAAACCTCATAGTTTATATGCTTTCTGTCGACAGGAAATGGGTTCATCCACTTCCTATGGATGTACCGACGATTATTCCCGATACTGGTGGTGTCCAAGTCACCCTTATCGAAGCCAACCACTGTCCTGGCTCCTGTCTTTTCTTCTTCGAAGGTCGTCAAACAATGGATGCTGGAGATAGCACCTTCAAGTCACAGTTTGTGGGCTCGCCAAGGGTCTTTAGATATCTTCACTGTGGTGATTTCCGAGCGTCGCCTCGCCATATTTTGCACCCGGCCGTAAAAGGGAAGACAGTGGACCACGTTTACCTTGATACGACATATCTGGATCCCAAGGCAAGTTTCTGTTAAGTTGCTGGTAACGCACTTGTTATTTACACACCTTCTACAGTATACTTTCCCTCCACAACCACTGGTCATCTCAGCATGCGCAGAACTCGCGAAAAGGACCGTTCTTGGGCTACCAGTCAACGAGAAGAAAGGTTCCATGGAGAGCTGGATGATTCCAGGGCTGTCATCAAAAATCTCTGGGAAACAGAAGGAAAAGGCTGGGCGCATGCTCGTAGTCGTGGGGTAAGATAATACCACATTCGAGTCTCTTTAAAGTAACCAACATTAAGAGAAGGACGTATTCCGTTGGGAAGGAACGCATAGTCAAAGGTATTTGTCTTTGACGTCCACCCTGGTTGTGATCATTGACAGTTTCTTTTAGCTATCGCGCAAGCTTTGAACAGTAAGATATATTGCGACCAACGTAAAGCAGCAATATTGCGGTGCGAGGGTGATCAGGAGCTGGTCGATTTGCTTACTTCGGATCCAAATACGGCTATTGTGCATATAGTTCCTCTGGCAACAATCTCTTCAGACGGACTCCAGGCATATATTGAGCGGTTCAAGGGGACGTTTACCAAAGTTATAGGATTCAGACCAACTGGGTGGACGTGAGTATATACACCTGTCTGTTCTTTTTACGCCGCTCATGGTCTACGTTTTAGATTTACGCCCACGGCGGGTTCTAACCAGACGCCTTCTATAACATCCATCATATCGCGATCCCAGCAACGCAGCTTTACTTACGCAGATATCCAAGCTTCCCGGAATTCAACATCTTTGCTCAAACTTTTTCCTGTTCCATATTCTGAACATTCCTCGTTTTACGAGCTCACATGCTTTGCTTTATCATTTGATTGGGGCAGGATGATACCCACTGTCAACGTTGGAAGTGAGAATTCCCGGAGTAAAATGGCGAAATGGGTTGCTAGATGGGAGATGGAAAGAAAGAAGAGAGGCAAGGATATGATAGTGCCTCATAGACACTCAGATTACTGGTAGAACAGGATAGTGGTCAATGATAAATTATAGTCGCGTATACAGTGCAGTGTCAGACAATTCAACTTAAGCCAATTGCGAGAGTATATCCGGGGGACCATGAATTGCATGAACTTTTGGCGTGGAAGAATATGGCATACAAAACATAGGATGAGCATGAGAAAGGAAAACCGAGATATCCGCCCAGTTGACCGTCTATTGCTCGGCAGCCCGCTGCTTCCTCTTGACATCGCGCTCCTCGGAGATGGTGAGCTTGGTACCCTTGCCCTTGGGCAGTGATATCCAGGGCTTAATACCCTCGCCGATGACGAAAATATTAGTCACACTACCAAAACGTCAGTCACCTCAGATGTATGAATAAAAACCTCAACACTCACCGGGTAGCGAACGTCCTGTCAAGCGAGTCCTTCACGTGCACAATATCGAATCCTCCGATGTGCTTCTCTCGGTGCACAATAACACCAGCCCTGCCCATGTTACGCCCACCAGTGACCATGACAATGTTGCCAGTATCAAACTTCACGAAGTCGGTGATTTTGCCCTGCTCGAGGTCGAACTTGACGGTGTCGTTGACCTTGATGAGGGGATCGGGATAACGGATGGTGCGTCCGTCGTGGGTGACGATATGGGGAACACCGCGGGCACCGATGGCGACTTTGCGAACCTTTAAAAGCTTGTAGGTGGCCTCCTCGGGGGTGATGCGGTGGATGGTGAAACGGCCCTTAACGTCGTAAAGAAGACGGAAGTGCTCGCCAGACTTCTCGATCGAGATGACGTCTAAAACACTAATGAGAACTCCAGACCGCAGCTGAAATAAGGCCGAACAAACCCATGAATCCAGCGGGGTAGGTGGGGTCCGTGCGGACTTTGTTGTCAATTTTGATGAGGCGTTGCTTGACGATGGCAGTAACTTCACGCCCAGTCAAGGCGTACTTTAGCCTATTGCGGAGGAAGACGGTGAGGGGCAGGCATTCCCGGAGCTTATGGGGACCGGGAGAGGGACGAGGAGCCTATTGAGCAGGGAAATTTCATTTAGACAACATCGGAGCAGACGAATAATGCGACGCACGTAGGTTCCGCTCAACTTGTCCAACATCCATGACGAAGGTGCAGCAAGGCGCTTCAAGTGCTTTTTGGGTCCCCGTGCCTGTGGGCAACAGAGTCAGTTGCAGTCGAAGCGGAATTGATCACCTCCAGGAGTTATGGCAAGGTTATCCGGCCCTCGAACAGCGCATCCAACGAATACGAGCAGTATTTCCGCGAATGAACCTGGCCAACGCACTCCTGGGGGGACATTGAGGGGATCGTACGGACCATATTGTGCGAGAGTGTGCTTGAGGAGTCTTGAGGATGTCGGTATGCCCGTTGACGGGAGACTTTTGGTGCAACAACACTACGTGCGAAAATTGAGTGACCGTGACAATGTTACACGACCGTGACTATTATGGATGCTTTCGGGCCAGCGCTCTCCTCCGCTCACTCACTGATATTGATGCAGTTCAATTCAACTGACTATCCCTCACTCTTCTAACGAAATAAAATTTCCGCGCTACTCCACGGCATCCAGGCAACCATCTCCTGTATGAAGTCTCGAGCTCACCCAACGATTTGGCCTTCGCGAGTCACGTCGGTAAGCTTACATCAATTGCAATATTTTACAAGTTCGACATAGTGAAGGCCTATGCTATGATACATTTGTAATACGTAGTCAAAGAGTAATTATTTAATCGCTTAAAGAACAAAGATGAAATCTTCGTTTTGCGTGTCAGTGAGATCAAGGAAAGCTTGATCATTCTGCGCGATCTTGTCACTGTCTTTTCCCTCACCTGGCTGAGCAGCATATTTGTCGAGGGAAGTGTCAAGGACGACCGCGTTCTTTCCCAGTCTAACTCGTGTGACGGAGTGTTGTTTGTTTCGGAATGCTAGGAATGCGGCAGTAATCCTGTTTTTCGTTTGTTCTCAGATATCTTGATGTTCGATATATAAAATATGCTCACAAAGTCAGTACAGCAAGAGCGATCCAGCATATAAGGCTGCACGTTTCACATGAACCTGTTATTCTAAATTGAATCATTTCCTCAGACTTACTTCGCAATTAAGCCACGCCGATAATATGGCTTTTCTTCCGTGCTGTATAAGAGAGGTCCGACAATCTGAAATA
Organism: Nidularia pulvinata; assembly: GCA_036937195.1. Taxonomy (NCBI): domain Eukaryota; kingdom Fungi; phylum Basidiomycota; class Agaricomycetes; order Agaricales; family Nidulariaceae; genus Nidularia; species Nidularia pulvinata. The sequence continues at coordinate 8,358 of JASFDH010001717.1, forward strand.
GACGAAGCAGTTAGAACGAGCGAAGTCGCCATGTACCATGCCTGACATACATTTCCCGCACATTGAGCAATAAAAACAACACCTGTTGTACAGAGCTTCTTGGTGTGCCCGGCAGTGTTTTGAGCACTCCAAGTGTAAAGCATTGGTTCTATAGAAGTCATCTTCAGTGTATAGGACTTCATTGAGTCGAAAAGCGACGAAGCTCACGAAGCGCTGTGAAGAAGGACAGCTATGAGAATGATGGTAAGCTTTCGTTTCACACATAACACCAACTCTTTCACTGACGACATAATAACAGCCAAGCAGCTTATTTTTCATGTCTGCACCACGACCCAAGGCCAAAAGAGCGATGGCTCCAGCGATGGGCGGTAGCGTTAGAAAGAAGATCACAGGCCACTTGAGCTTGATTCTTGTAGAGATATAGGCCGCTGCGAGAGTGACAATAACTTGAAATGCGTTGAAAGGAATATTGAATAAAATCGTCTTGAATTGATCGAATCCGAATCCCTCTGAAATCAATTACAAATGAGATGAGAATTTTCCCGCCGTGTTTTGGCGGGACTCACGGATAATCAACGGGCCAAAGGCTCCAATGCCACCACTTGGCACCCTATAAACAAATATTCTTAGTCTAGTATTGCCGAATAAGATCTCAAATATGCGTACGCGCAAACAAAGAGTAAGAAAAACCATAGGTATGTCTTCGGATCTAAAAGAAGATCCCACACCTGTTCCCACTTCCAGATCTTGGATTCGGTACCCTACGCATTGTCAAGAGAATACCATGACATTATTAGATTTGTTCTGTTACCTGGTTATTTGCACGGAGTCGTTCTAGTGCAACGACCTTCTCATCGTGGTTGAGGAATTTAGCTTTCGTCGGAGAATCCGGGAGGACTAGCCTAGATAAAGTATTGCTCGGAGCCTTCTCAAATATCATATCCACTAAATAAACTTACAAGACAACGGGAGAACAAACGATCGTTAGGAGGCCGATAAAAAGAAAAATTGTCTGTTGGGAGTGTAAATCAAGTTACCAAGCGTGAGATTACAGGGGTAGACTTTAAAAAACCTGATAGGGCCTAAGCGATCCTTGAATATGACCGAGTCCATATGATAGAAGAGAGCCAACCTGGATCCAATTATTATAATAAAATAGCGAAAATAAAAAATTATTTACCATCCCTGTCCCTCCATTCATAGCCATCCACATCGACAAACGCATGGTTTGCTCCCTTCTCCGCCACCACTACAAGTGATCAACAAGTAAGATAGGGCTGAACAAGAGACTGAGAGAGACACTGACCATTTGAGTGATTGTGATGAAAGCCGGGGCTGGTAGAATGAAGTGAGTGATAGAATCCGTTACATTTCTCAAGCCTGCGTTGCTTACCAACAGTAGCTTCGAAAATACCGAGGAAGAATCTTGCAGTGATGAGGCCTACAAAGTTCTTTGCACCTGCTGTAGAAGCGACAACAACTCCCCACATTAAGACATGAAAGAACACTGAAGTGATATTTAGTAAACCAGCGAGCGTGTTTCTTAAAAATAAATGCCTACGATATTTTGCCACAGGAAGTTTGACAAGAAGGTAGGAAGAAACTGGTTGCCAAACCAATTGCGCAACATAAACGATGCTACTAAGCCAGCTGTACTGGGTGCCGACAAGTCCTTTAAGTAGAAATATAGTTAATACCGGCATGCGCGAAACCGATCAATGAGCCATACCCGTTTCCTGAACGATGCCGAAGACAGATGTATAGGAAAGAGAAGACCTGCAAAAAATCAGCAGTCGAACGTCAATTGATGCATCGACATGTACTTGTCAAGCTGTTGAAGAAAGTAAACTAAAAGCACAACTGGCATAACCCAGAGATCTATCTTCCATAGAACGGCCCTTTCTTCCTCAGGAGTAATTATCTGACGAGCGGAACTAGTGCCCAGGATATCCAAGGCGGCATCGCCTTTCTTCTCAGCAGCATATCCCTCGTTGGACTGTGGGGAAATGACATCTTCGTAGCGCGACTCCTCTAACTTGGTTGAGAAGTTGGAAGCTGGAATCGTGGAAGGCATGGTGGCTCCTCGAAGCAGCCTCGTGATGGACGTCCTCTTTAAACAGACCAACTCCAAAGGTTTTAAGACGCAATGTCGAAGTATACGTTATGTCGAAAGGAAATATCGCGGCCCGAGAGCTTACAATATAAACAGCTCATCTGACCAGTATAAACTAGAGATTCATCATTAAAGCCACACAGAAGATCAAACTTGCGTAACGCAGAATAAAAACACTCGCTTCGAAGTTCCGGACACTTGCTTTACCAAGAACGAACAGGGCTTAGCATAGAATCCATGTATTATAGGACATAGGAACGGTCCGTCTACGGTCCGAAAGAAGTCAGCAGAGTCGAAGGGATACGATATCTGTGGAACCTACTTAGATATCAACTTCCGCCAAAGCTCCTCACCATACAATCTCGACATGGCCAGCGCACAACCCTCGAGTAAACTACTTGGCGGACGAGTTGCCATTATCGGCACGGGCAGCCGAGCAGCAATGTTCGTTCGCGGCATAGTTGCCCGACCCTCAAGCACTGTTGTCGCCCTGTGCGAGCCTAATTCAACGCGCGCTGCGTATTATAACGAGCTCTTGACCTCGCTAGGCGCAGACAAAGTGCCAGTGTATCACCCCGAGAAATTTCAAGACATGTTGGAGAATGAGTCCGTAGACACGGTGGTCATCACTTGCATGGACGCGCTTCATGACACCTATATCGTCCCGGCTCTGGAGGCAGGGGGTAAGTACCTGTCTACAATATGGAGGTGTTGAGAATTGAGCATTTGCCATTGCAGTACGAGTGCTTACAGAAAAGCCAATGACGACCGACGCAGACAAGTGTCGCGAGATCTTGGAGACAGTACAAAGGACCGGCCAGCATATTACCGTCACATTCAACTATAGGTATGCTTTGCTTTGACTACACGGTAGGGATTTTCATCCAGAACACTTTAGGTACAATCCAGTACACGAGCTCGTGAAGAGGACCCTCGCAGAAGGGAAGATCGGCAAAAGTGAGTCCACAATCCCTCACAGAATACGCAATCTCTTTTTAAGCTACAACCAGTTCTTTCGGTCCACTTCGAATGGCTCCTTGATACAGTCCACGGCGCAGACTACTTCCGCCGCTGGCACCGCCAGAAGAGCAACTCCGGGGGCCTCATGGTGCACAAAGCCGGACATCACTTTGATCTGGTTAACTGGTGGATCGACGCTGAGCCTGTGACGGTGGGCGGCTTCGGGAAACTATGCTTCTATGGTCAGGAGGCGGGGAAGAAACACGGCTGGGCGAAAGACTATGTGCGTGCGCATGGGAGTGAGGAGGCGAAGAAGGATCCCTTTGCGATACAGCTTGAGGATGATCCGACGCTGAAGAGGTTATATATTGAGGCTGAGCATGAAGATGGGTACCATCGGGACCAGAATGTGAGCTGGACAGGGCATCTTGGTTGGTGAAATGCTGAACATGGCATAGGTTTTCGCACCCGGAATTGGGATCGAGGACGACATGAGTGTAATGGTCCGCTACAACACCGGAGCCACACTGACATACCATCTCGTGAGCTACATCTCTCGTCATGCCATTCCACCAAAAAGACTAACGCGTTCGCAGACTGCATATTCGCCCTGGGAAGGCTACCACGTCATGTTCAACGGCTCACACGGGCGCCTCGAGCTCGAAGTCGTCGAATCCCAATACCGCCTCCTCTCAGACATGGAGGGGATGGACGGCCTAATCCACGGAAACAAGGCCCTCCCGCACGCAGGCGACGTGAAAGTGACCCTGCACAATCTCTGGCAGAAGCCACAGGTCATCCCAGTAGAGTTCGACCATGCTGGGCACGGGGGCGGGGACAAGCGTATGCTAAGCACGCTCTTTGGTCCGCTCCCGGGGGAGAAGGAGGAGACAGGCGATGCATCAAAGCAGGGGGCGAATGAGAGGGACGGCGCGATGGCGCTTGCGGTTGGGCTGATGGCGAATGAGAGTTTTGAGACGGGGAAGTTTGTTGATTTCAAGAGTTTGAATTTCCCGTTGTAAAGAAAGAGGACTTCACTTTGTAGGTTAGAACTTCATGCCGTAGATGCCAGTATATAGTTCTGAAAAGAAGCCATTCTCAGAAGCAGTATGGCTGATTTTAGTGCAGGTGCTTTGAATTATATGTAGATTCTAAATGAGAAATATGCGTGTTGAATCCGTGCCACTGAGGGTGTCGCTCGACGAGTTGCACTCGACATGGGAGGGTGCTCACTTCAGGTTGTGTGACTCTGGGAGTCTTAGCGCATAGCGGCGCGTCAAACTCGGGGTTTGCCGCGCTTCGTACCTCGCGTCGCGTGAAGTCAAATCGCCACTTGCAATATTACCACACCATGCTGCCTGAACAGTGACGAACCACCAAAACATTTGAAGCTTCATAAATACCATTTTACAGAATACGAACACGAAGAATTATCTAAATTTGCTACCTAACGAAGTTCATGATGCAGCAGAAGCGAAAATTTTATAATAATGTGGTTGTGACAACAGTGCATCTAAAAATCGTCGCGGCCCCATGCAGATAGGACATGACGTCTCATAAAAAAAATGCAACATAAATAATATATAAAAGAACATGTTGAATACCGATAATCCATTATTGGTAGAGCTAGAATGTGTGTACGTATGGTCCTGAATGAACGAAACAACGAAACGATGCTCTATGAAGCAGCAATCGCGGGCGGGTGGTACGCTGTGTGCGTGTGTCCGAATGCCGGGGGGAGGGGGATCGATTCTGGCGGGGGCGAGTCGACGCTCGGCGGTGGGGAGGGGTATGAGTCGAGCGGGGACGGCATGCGCGGCTCCTTATTGTCTTTCGGAGCGTGCGTAGAGTCGGTTTTGATGTACAGCGCGTTGGCGCCTGAGGAAGTGCTGGGGCGGTGCAGGTGCGATTGGGGAGGGGGCGGGGGCTGGTGCCAGTGCTCACGGTGCAAGTTGTGTGCTTTAGCGTGGGAGGGCGAAGAGGTGCCAGCGGACAGCCCGCGCGGGCGGCCGTACACCGCCGACGCGAGCCCCATGCCGGATGCTTCTACACTCTCGTAGGCGGG
>JASFDH010001718.1:0-13489 GCA_036937195.1 Nidularia pulvinata
GAGGTCCTCGCTAGCATGCAGGGCCCGCTCTTCCCCCTAGCGGATGATGCGCCGCCTGAGAAGGACAAGCGGAGGAGTGCAAGCCCCGCGGCGCAAAGCAAATCCAAGTCGCATAGCCGTGCCAAGCAACGACGGGAAGCCGAGCTCCTGCACGCGCTACTGGAGTACGCGGGGCGCGACGAGGACGCGCGCAGGTGGAGGAAGGGCAAGCAGCGCGCACAACCGTCGCGGTCCGAAGCATGTGTCGCGTGCACCGCTGCGTCTCTTCCATCGCCCGTGTCTCCTGCTCTGTCCACTACCTCTAGCTCCATATCGCGCACTAGCTCGTGGCTGTCGTTCAGTAGCTCCGGATCGCCACCGTCGTCGGCGGCTTCGTCGTCCTCTGCGTGGTCTAGCTCGACAGACATCACTACCCCGTCCACCTCTCCGTTACCCTCGGGGGGGCTTACCAATTGGTTCAAGCCCTCCTCCGCTCCGTCCTTTGCGTCCCGCAGACCCAAGTCGTGGATATCAGCTCCCCCACTTTCGATACCTGTCGCAGAGCCATCCTCCATTCTCCGGCATTCATGCCATTCCCACTCGCGCCTCGTACCTGTCGCGCCCTCCGAATACCCCCTCTCTCTGGACCTCCTCTCGTCCGCAAGTGATAAACCCGCCCTGCTATACCCTTCGTCATCCGATGATACCCAGCAACCCCGGCGGAGAAGCAGCGGAGCCAGCGCAAGCCGGCAATCAGGCGTGCTTGTGCGCCAGATGTCGCGCTTTGTCGACCTGGCAAAGGGCTTCCAGCACGCATACATGACCGCGGCGCTGTTCAGCGTCTCCGCGTCGTACGACCGATTCGAGGACAGGCAAGTCAACTTCGAGGTTATCGGCGGCGTGGTGGATGTGCGCGTGTACAGCGGGGGGAAGGAAAATGCCAACGGAACGAGGAAAAAGATATCACTCAAGCCAGCCGGGTACCGCGTCTCTTCCGCAGATGCCGCTACCTTCCTTCGACCCGCCTCACCTGCCGCCTCCGCGGCTTCTCCCGACATTTCCGACCTAGACGCTTCTTCCGCATCCTGCGTGGTCGTAGTCGACGACGACGACGACGACAACGTCACCCCTCCCCCGCGGTATATCCCACTTACCTCCCCATACCCGCCCGTCCTCCCACCCAGCACCGTCCTGCCCAACCCACTCCCATACAAGCTCGCGTTCAAGCCCATCCCCGCGCCTACGCGCTCCCCCTTCTGCCGCGTGCTTCAGCTCTCGCTCGCCGACACGGGGGCCATGTACCCGCGCTCGCGCTCGCCCAGCCCGTCCCCAGAAAACTACGCCACGGAGAAGAAGGGCGTCACCTGGCGGGTGCGGAGCATTGCGAACCCGGTGTTCCTGCGCCTTAAGGCCGCGCAGCACGAGCTGTGGAAGCGCGGCGCGGTGTGGGAGGGCCGTGGGCGGGAGGCGACGATGAGCGGCGGGAGGGAGAGGGTGGTGGGGGTTGCGTTTGAGGGGGTGGGGAGGAGCAAGCTGGGGTTGTAGTGGCTTGCGATTTGCTTGCAGGTGGTTTTTGCCACTTCGAAGCGCGGGGCGAGGTGAGGTGATGATGGTGTGATCTGGTGTAGTAGCCGGTGTGCGTGCGTGCGAGATGCACGCGGCCTTTCTATTAGCATTTTAGGGTTTTCATTTCTTTTTACCTCGGTATCATAGCTCTTGTCTCTAATGGTTTTCTTTGCATTTGTATTTACCCGCATTATGGACTGGCATGTTTTCCTTCATTTTATGTATGTACCCCCCACGAACACCGACATCGCACAACCTTACTACCCTTTCGCATATAGTTTAGTTTACGGTACAATTCTGTCCGAGCTTTCAACCCTCGCTGGCCGGCCTTACTACTTACTTTTGATTCGTAGATAGTGGAAGATACTTTGTGTATTTATTTCTCTCATCCATACGTAGAACTTGGAATACAAAACTTTTCAATATTTTGTGCAAAAATATAAACAGAAGAAATTTTATGTCAATCAATTGCGGGGTGCGTTGTGGGGAGAGGGGCTACGCTTGGCGATGTCGCCTTTGGCTTGTTGAGCGGCTTTCATACAGCCGATGTTCAATCAACGCAACAACGTTCCGTTTTCTTCGCTCAGTGCTTCACCAAAATCTAAATGATATCTTAGAGCATTTCTGTACTTCAAGGCAAAATTATCAACTCCAATCTAACTATGCGGGACCGTTCTGCCAGCCATATTGACGGATGACTCCTACCTTCACGTCTCGGACCCGTCTTCTCTTTCGAACCTTCTTATTTAGACGAGATTTTGAAAGCGTCTGATTGCAAAATCAAGATACCCCGGGCCAATGCCTTCGAGTAACACTTCATCGTTTGATCTCACTACTGAAGAGGGTATACGCCTATACCTTGCCGATACGCCTTTCGCTAGCAAGGAAGTGATTACCTTGGGCGGTGGCTCTGCGAACTTTACCTATCGCCTACGTCTTGATAAGCCGTATGAAGGTCGCGATACCTTAGTACTCAAGCATTCTGCGCCATATGTCAAGAACATCACATCTCTCTCGTTCGATGCGATTCGACAGGTAAGCAATCGCACCAGTGGTTGCTAAGTCATCAGCTCTGAACTTCAAGCTGTAGACGTATGAGGTGGAAGCACTGAGACGGGTCAAAGCGATGCTGCCCAAAGACGCTGTTGGAACCGTGCCAGCCGTGCACCTCTTCGACAAAGAAGCGAACGCAGTCATCATGGATGATGCTGGCGAATCGTCCATCTCGCTAAAGCGGTTCATGCAGGAGGCCAACCCCTCGGTCGAGTTGTCTGCAAAGATCGGTGCTGCAGTCGGAGAGTTCCTTGGGCGGCTGCACATATGGGGCCGGGGGAACAGGGAAGTCTGCGATTTCTTCGAGGGCAATTACCAGGCAAAAAAAATGTCTGTGATGGTGTTCTTTGGCCAGCTCGTGGCAACCGTGTCTGGGGCACGCGACGTCCCGAAGCTGCAAGACCCGCCGTTGGCGATCGATGAGGATGACCTGGAAGTGCTCAAGAAGATTGCAGAGGAGATGGAGAAGAATATACATAGTGCCCGTGATGCGGTAATTTTGTTCTGTGTGAAAGCGAAAGCAGCCAACTCATAATTTGCTCACTGCAGTTCGTTATGGGCGATTTCTGGCCTGGAAATTTCATGGTGATCCTCGACGAGAACAAGGATCTCAAGCACATCTACGTTGTTGACTGGGAGATCTGCAAGCCGGGTCTTCTAGGCGTGGAGGTCGGCCAGTTCTGTGCCGAGATTCACATGCTGCGGCGGTTCAACCCCCAATGCAAGGGCACCGCACCTGTCGTGCTCGACAAGTTTTTCGAAGCGTATAGGAGCATAGTCAAGCCCGACAGGCAGATTTGTCAGCATACGGTCTTGCAATGGGGTGCGCATATGGTAGTTCTAGGGCCGAGAATTGAATGGGGAGAGAAGGAGCTGACGAGAGAGGTGGTTAAGGAAGGGGTGCAGCTGTTAGTGGGGGGATATGGCGGGGATGAGGCGTGGTTAAAGCAGTCGGTGGTACGACAGTTACTTCCGCAGTAGAGATGGTGTCTTCAGCACACTCGCAGTGGTGACCATTTCAATTCATGCTGAGCCTCAGTGCCGCTGAACAGCTTAAGATCGCGAAATTTCTTAGCCTGGCAACGCGCGGATAGAAGAGAACATGCGATTCAGCGTCTGTTCGAAAAAGGCATCATTACAGAAGTACAGTCATACGTCTGCTTGAATGGAATCTCGGCGCCTGGTGTTTCCTTTTTTTCTTCCATTCCATGCTTTGCGCGCGCTCGATCTATTCCTTCCGGGGTCTGTAGATAGCAGGGAAGAGGGGGCGGAAGTAAATGTCTGGGGTCTAGATTCCTGTGGATTCAACCGCTTGCAGACCTCCCTGGTGTTGTAATTTCTTGATCGCCGTTCTCTCCTGTTCAAGGGTTGCAAATCCTTCTAAAGCCGATTGCTCAGCCAAGTTCCGAGACTGTCCAAAGCGGAGACTCTCTCGACTTGCCAGAGGAGACAGTATCCCCTATAATGTGGCTTCAATTAGTACATTTAGATATATGCAATGGAGATAACTCACTACTTGAACTTATAGAGGGATTTAATCTCTCAAGGATAACGGACTTCCATGGATAGGAACTTCAGCACTTTCTCAATGACTTCCTCTTCGAGGGAATGAATAAAGGAACAAGACGTGTTGTGTCCAGAGTACTTATTTTGGATATCCGTGAACGGAAGAAAACGCGATGGTGGGGAACAAGCCAGCTTGTCTATACAAATATCGAGTAGGGCTATTGGTCATTTCACGTTTTCCAAAAAAATAAAATCTCGGCATTCTAGGGAGCTGTAAGTAAGGGATAAAAAGATAAAGGTCATTACTTGCTGAATTGTACAATGTTTCTCCGCGTGCATTTTTTCAAGAAAAACATGTCTTCTTTCGGGAAACTCTGTTCTTGGAGTGGAAGGCTGGTGCGAAGGAAATTGGAAGGAAATACATATAGACGTCTTCGGCTTGTGGGGGTTCTCAAGTTTGGATGTTTATGGCTTCGGATGCCACAAACAGTAGGTAAAAAGGATACAATAATTTGGTAGCCATGGTGCTTCAAAGCGCACTTCGTAGTGAAGTTAGAGCTAGGATAATGCGATTGGACGACAGTGACATTGATCGACTTTACAATGTTGAGGTCGTTTGTTTGTCTTCGGGTTTGTAACCAAACAACCCGGCAGGAAAGGTACCGCAATATTCGCGATTGCGCGAAATGGTGATCACAGCTGTAGTCATCGCCCGATAATTCGTCTTGATAGTGCTCAGTCGTAATCAGACACTGAATATCTATAGCATGGGATAAAATTTTTAAGCGCAAAATTCCTTTTACATTTTGAATTTGATGTTTTCCATCATCCAGCAAAAATCATGTTGATACACTGCCTATCCGATACGGTATCCTGAGCGTTAAGATAGAGTACAGAGATTGGCATGTTGCAACTGCAATCCAGATGAAGGACGGATGCTATTAGAAGTGATAGACACTACTCACGGCCACGCCGGCTGTATCCTTGTGTTGATCGTCGGCTTCATATCCGGTACCCGACGCCGCTTCCTGTTGTGGTTCACAAAGTCGTAACGGTCACGGACGTCGGGACTGTAAGATTAAGCATGGAGAGTCCTACCGACCTACGTCTTCCACCGTCCCTTCCATATCCTATCAAGGTCGTCTCCATAGACGCCCACCCACCCACCACCGTCCAGCGCGGCACGCGCCTCCTCAGCTATTCGTTCGTATATCTTCCTCCCACTCCAGACGCTCAACCGGAGACCCGGTTCGGTACCTGGGACTCGTCCATCGAAGGCACCCTTGACAGCTGGAAGCTTAAAGTCGGCGATGTCGTTTCAAAGAAGAAGGCTCTCGACAGACCAGCCGTCGTTATCATCGAACCATGCAAACACGGAATGCAGATTGGAGGGCTCTGCGCCCTCTGTGGGAAGGATATGACCAAGTATGCATTTTATATCTGCGTTCGTGCTTAGCGCTCATCATATGTGCAGTGTCGATTATACAGGTCTCTCAGAGGCGTCGCGCGCATCGATACAGATGACGCATTCTGCGTTCGGACCCACCGTGTCTCTCGAGGAGGCACAGCGCATTGAGCGCGAAACCGCTGAGCACTTGCTCAAGTCCCGCAAATTATCCCTTATTGTTGATTTAGACCAAACCATCGTCCACGCTACTGTCGATCCCACAGTTGGTGAATGGATAGCCGAAGGCGAGGCATGGGAGGTGCGACAAGCCAAGAAGGCATCGTCGACGCCACGCGACTCAGACGACTCGGATGTCAGCTCGTCGGATTCAGACGATGAGTGTAATCCCAATTGGGAAGCGCTCAAAGACGTGAAGAAGTTCCGTCTAGGTCCGGAGTCCTTTGGGCCTCCGTCTTTTCGAGGCGCGGGGAAGAATAAGGGTAAGAACAAGGCAGTAGAGAGTGAAGGATGCATGTATTATATTAAACCAAGGTAGGTCATCGATCACAAGTGGACGTATACATTACTTACGGCTTGGCAGACCCGGTTGGAAAGAGTTCCTGAAACAAACAGCAACGAAGTATGAGATGCATGTGTATACAATGGGAACTCGTGCATATGCCGAACAAGTGTGTGCTGCCATCGATCCCGACGGCAGTATATTCGGAGGTAGACTATTGAGTCGAGACGAGAGTGGCAGTGAGCACCTATTTCTCAATGAGAACATTGCTGTCCAGCTAACCATGACCCCCAAGGCCTCACACAAAAGAGCTTGCAAAGGTTGTTCCCGTGCGATACATCAATGGTTGTTATCATAGATGACCGTGCAGATGTCTGGGAATGGAGTCCAAACCTCATCAAAGTCATACCCTGTAAGCACACGTCCACCATACTTCACGTTTCGCACCATTGATAGTTTCACCAGACGACTTCTTCGTTGGCATCGGCGACATCAACTCTACGTTCCTCCCGAAGATTGAGCCTTTAACAGTATCGACGATTCCCAAGCCACCACCTGGTGAAACCCCTGGCGCAACTGACCCGGACAGCATGGAAACTGACGACGATTCGTATACAGAGAAACCGCCCGTGGATTTTGATGCGTCCCCTGAAGCCGAGCGTGCCCTGCAGGAAAGTAAGGCGATGCTCACGCAGAATAATGCTGCGTTGGAGGCTCAGCTCGAGGAAAGACCTCTTGCGAAGAAGCAGGAGGAGTTGCAGGTTGCGTCTACGAGCGGGGATGCGAGCTCCTCGGATGAGCAAGGACGAACGAAGACTCCGGAGACTCCTGTAGCTGAAGGCAGCGGGGAAAACAAGGATGAAACCAAGTCGCCATCTCCAAAGCCGGAGAAGGCCCATAGGAAAGCCTTGCTGAAGAACGATGACTTTGAACTGGACCGAGTGGGAAAGGTGAGTTAAAACTGAAAAGAATTATACCCCAGAGCTCACAGATATCCCTCACAGCTGCTTAACGAAGTTCATTCGCGCTTCTTCTCATCATACGACGCACGCGCACCAGAAAACATCAAACGCAAGACAGGGCCATCGAGCAGATCCTACGACGTTACAGTGCGTTCAGCTTGCCTGCAATAAACCCTTCTTGTATTAACGACATTTCTAGCGAATTATTCCTCGACTGCGCAACGAGGTCCTTGAGGGCGTTCACATACTCTTCTCAAGCGTTATCCCATTAGATACACGACCTGAATCGACCGAGATATGGAAGATGGCCCACACGTTTGGTGCTCGATGTTCGACAGAGCTCAACAATGAGATCACTCACGTCGTCGCTGCCAAGGTTAGCCTTTCTCCGTCGCCTCAGTATTATGCCGTCTAATATTATCTCCTCAGCGTGGAACCGTCAAAGTCGACATGGCTCGTAAACGCGGTGGAATCAAGATCGTACGCGTCCCCTGGTTCACTGACTCCGTAGCCCTCTGGAAGCGACAAGATGAAACCCCTTATCTTCTCGACGAGCCCGCGCTCCCTGGTCCTAGCTCAAGTCCTACCACAGATTCTCAACAGATTTCATCTGACCCTGATCCAGACGGGGACGACTGGGACGAAGAGCCGACGGAACAGGAGCATACGCATACGCATATTCCAGGTGCCCTTGAACTCAATGCAATCGACTGGAACGATATTAATGACGAAGTCGAGGCTGCCATGAACGAGAGCGACGACGACACTGATGGCGGGAAGAGTGACCGCAGTGGTGCGAGGAGCGAAGATGAGTGGGGAGATGAGACGAACAGTGTCGCCAGGCACGTAAACTTTCTTTGCATTTCGTATCACCAAGCTAATTTTTCCTTGTACACAGCAACAACTCAGATAACAAACCCCGCTTGAAGCGGAAACGAGTGCGCAGCGTGACGCCCTCTGATGTGAACGGCTCCTCTGATGATGCCTTGTTGCGGTCTCCACTGGCGAAACGGAAGAAGCTTGCTGCCGAGAGGTTGTTGGGAGACTCAAGGATGAAGAAGGCCATCTCCGCTGACGACCTTGCCAGCCTCCCGATAGTCGCTGAGACTGCTAACGGGGGCTCGAATAATAATAACGAGATGGATGATGAGGACGATGGGGATGATGAAGAAGAGGAGGAAGAGGAAGAGGAGGACGATTTCCTAGCTCGAGAGTTGGAGGAAGAGTGGGGATAGCAGACCGCATGGCCGTCTGGGCAGGGCATCTGCGCCATCAGCTTCGTTCCATGGGACTGTTGGTTTCCTGACTTCGTCGGTTTATCTGCTTACCTTCTACCGGTCATCGCTCGCTCTCATTATGTATTTTCCATCTTGCTATCCTCGTTCATCATTTTTTGTTCTTTCGGTGTCCCACTTATTCTTATGACCGTCTTAACGAGGTTTATGTTGTAGCGTCCTAGCAATTAAGGTACAAAGTCGAATGTAATCGGATTCCTGGTCCTTATGAGCTCCGGAGTGCCTCGGGCTCAATTCAGCACGGATGATAGATCGTTGATTGACAGGTATGCATGTTCTACTTGGAATGCACATTCCAATCCATCCACGCAGACGCCAAACGAGACTCAATTTGAGTCTTTCTGGAACTTCAGTGAACGTGCGCTTTCCTCCTCTTCTACTCTTCTAGGAAAGCACAATACAACTTCCAGAGCTTCTTCACCGACCGGCCTGTGAGTTCCTTGAATACCCGCCGATGGTACTTCCCCTCCTTCATGCACTCGTTGAGCTCCATTATCGTTCCTGTGCCATACCTGGTCTCAATCCAGTCGAGGAAGTACGCGGTTGTCTGGTACCCCGCGTCCCATTTGTCTCCACCTGTGCGCTTCCAGTGTGGCGGTGAGAGCTGGGCGTGTAACCGGACAAAATCTGCCGGTCGTAGGTTTAATGGCACCGTTATGACATGCGTGAAAGAAGTACTCGCCCGCAATGCCTTCGATGAGCCCGCCTGGACAGGTGTCTTCTGCGTTATACTGGTAGCAGTGCACTACTTCGTGCACGAGAACCCCCAAGATTTCTCCGCGTGCGCGACTAGAAGTATTCTTGATGTGGTCTAAGGAGAAGTGGATTTCCTTGTCCGCACTGCTGCCCATGGTATATGCGACGCCTTCCATAGGCCGGAGCACCAGCAAGATAGTCTTGACACTACACAAGAGGATACGGCAGCACAGGAGCAATCAAGACGAGCACATGGATAGATCAGAAGTGAGCTAACTTGGTAGGTGCTGTTTCTGGAGTGTAGAGCCATTGGAAGCTCGCGATGACGGCGTCTGTTAGAGCAGCAAGAGGATTGACAGAGTCGAAGAAGATCTTTGCGCCTTCGTGCGAGAGATCCTCAACTCGCAGGTTCAGGGTAGGCATTGGCCATGGTTTGGTTGGTGGCACAGGTGCTACAGGGGGAGGGGGAGGCATCGTGAATAGCAGCCGGAAGCAAAGACGTATTGGTGTATGTCCGGGTCCCGGTAACGACCAGTGGCAAAAGATACTGCTTCCGTTACACCAAGTGCCAGTGATAATCTCGTTTCCTTGCTCGTCGCTCGTCGCGCGCAACCATAATTTGAAAACGGTAGTACTGATACATTATCCGATGGTAACGACGATGGTGCACGAATAAAAAAACAATAAAAAAAACGGGCATACGAGGGCCCACTGGTAAAGCCTGTACAAAATACACAACAGCCCTAATTATTTTCTTCCTTCTGGTATAAGTTACGATATAGGTTGGCGGATCAATATCCTAGTAGTGTCCTGGAAGCAGCGCAAATATGCTATAGACTTGCTGGGGAGTACATGAGCTGCAGGATCCTTGCCGAAGAGAATGCAAGACACAAACCTGATAATACAAAGCAGCCGTGACAGGCGAGAGTCATGGAAGAATCATGGATGCCGTATGCTGGCAGCGGCCTCGACCCGCTGTACCTCCTCTCTTAGCGCGTCTCTTCCTTCCTCTAACCATCGGCAGTACTCGACTGCGCGGAACAGCACGCCGCTCTTCCCCTTGGTCTGCCCCTTTCCTCTGCTGCCGCTCCCTTTTGGGCGGCCCCTGGTGGGCATCCCGATACCCGGTGCCGACCCTGCAGGTGCCATGAGCGCGATCAGTTGGGCATACCCATCCCGGATCGCGTTGCGGCGCTTCTGCTCTGACATGATGTGGTTCAGACGCTTTTGAGGGGTCGACAGCAATGGCTTAGAACGCGGGACGACTGATCGTGAAGACTGCTCGCCGTTGATGGCAGAGAACGTCTGCGTCGCGGATGCAGGTGGCTCTGGCAGGATGTTCTGTTGGGGTTTGGACGCGGGATGCGTGTCAAAATCGATCGCGCGGTTCTTTGGGAGCGCAGATGTCTGCAGGTTTCCCCTAGTGGCACCTGAGCGCGTGCTCGGTCGCTGGCGGGTGGACGTGGATGGCTCGGGGCTGGTGTTCAGATGGGGGTTGGAGTACGGAGCAAGGGCGTTGGGAACATGATCGTAGGAGTGGGGCTCCACGTCGAGGAGATCGGTGTTGGAGAACTCCCAGTTGAAGTCACCAAAGTTGTCGAGGAAACCAAGGAGATCGGTTGTCTCTGAGGGGGAGAAGAGATCTGCGGAGGAGGGCAGCGGAGGCGGGTTGGGGAAGAGGTTGGAGAGGGAGGGGTCGAAGGTGAATTCGAAATCGGAGAAGGGGACGGGGGGCTGGAGGGTGGGCTGGGACATGGTTGGGTGCCCGTGGGGTGAGTGTTGGGAGGAAGTGGGGTAGTCTGGGGAGGAGGATAGATTTTGAAGAAATGGACCGGTAGTCGGGTATGGATAGCCGGTGCTGTACCGGGCTGGTCACTGTTGATGTGCCGCGTGGTTCGGGTCATGCCGGGAATTGAAAGGGCGACGCCAGCCGACGCCCGAGTACGGCTTGGAAACGGGTGCTGGCGGGAGTTCGGTGGTTGTCCGCTGGTTGCCCGTTATCTTCCCGTTTCCCCGCACCAGTGCCTCCGTCTGCGCCTGATATGTCGGCCATCCCCACTGACGAGCCGGCCCAAGACGCCCCGCCGTCGATCGACTCGCAGCAGCTTCAGCACCTCCAGCAGCAACACGCCCAGCAACAGCAGGACCTCGCCAACCCCGGCCCACAGCAGCCTATCCAGAATGGCTCAACCTCTGCTTCCGCTGAGCCTGCCCGTAAAGGTTCGTAACCTCTGTCCCATTTCAGCCGAGCCGGGCCCTAATTTTCGCTTGCTAATCGCCAGTCAAAGCACCCTCAGTCCGTAGAGCCTGTGTAGCTTGTCACACTGGCAAAACAAGGTGCAGTGAGGTCCTTCCGTGCCAGGTACCCCTTCTCCCGCCCGGTGCCCCGCCTTGAGCTCATACTCCTGTCTTTCTTAGAGCTGCCTCAAGCGTGGCCTCGGGCCCTCCTGTGCTTATCCTGACCCAGATGCCCAGGAGCACCATGCTAACCACACACCAGGTACGTGGTAACCTACAGCAACCACGCTGCATGCTCACCGCAATCGTTCATTCTAGCGCCCACAGTAGCCCAGGCATTCGCCCCTCCGCCAATGTATGGCACCATCCAGGGCACTCCCAACCTATCGCACCAACAGTACTACGACTATAACGGCACCTTCACCGGCGCCTCTACCTCCACATTCCGTCCGAATAAAAGACCTCGCAACCTCACTGAGGAGGAGGCCGCGGCGATCACCCGAAACTTCAGTCGCGGCGATTTCTTCGTCGGCTCTAGCGCTCCCGTCCGGATCGATCCCCGCCTGCCAGTGCGATTGACCTTGGGCGAGGGTGACCATGTTCACTTCACCGTTGGAGAGACCTTGGTCTGATGTATGATCTATTTTTTGGACTTGTATTATATCTCCTTCTTTTCTCTTGGCTATTCTTCCTTCGCCTTCTTCGGATCTCTTGATTCCCTGTCGAATTATTGCTCTCGCTCTTTGTGTATTTTGTATTAGCGATGATATCTGTAGGACATAAACTCATGTATGTGTTTCGGCTATCCAATATACCTAGGATGTATTCGTGCTGAAATATTATTCTTTCCTCCGCAAAGCTTCCAGCTAGAAGTCCTTGTTCTTCCCTGTGAACAGGTATGATCGTCGGCATTTCAATCCACGGGAATGTTCAGAATCTCACAACTTCCTGCCTCGTGGTTAGATAAATTTGCGCTCGAATTCGAAGCTTGGAAGGTATGGAAGTTTGCTATATTTGCCCAAATGCACTCACTGATATCATCCCCTTTCCCAGAACATTTAGAACTGCAGTTTAAACAATTCGTAATACTTCCAATTTCCATGGATTACTGATATGCACCAAGCATATCATTGTCAGCTTACTTGTAGTAGATTTATGATGGGGAGTAAGCAAAGATAGCCAAGGCAAGCGACAATAATAATTCTAGGTTTTGAAAATCAGCGAAAATACAGTTCCTCGCAAGATCAGACGTTGTGATGATCACAGCCGCCGCGCCATCAGCAACAACTTAGCAGGTTGCCACCAGCGCTAAGACCTGAACAATCCCGTATCGGCTCCCGTTGGATCAATGTCTATAAACGGAGAAGGCTAACATTACGACTCGCTACATCCTGCTAAGTGCCTCGAAAAGTCCAACATGAGGTAAGAATCTCCGAGGAATTGAGAAATATCCACCCTATGCATCTTCTGGCTATCAGATAATTAGTCAACTGCCTTGGGGGTGAGAAGCGATGCCGTTGTATAAGCGGTCAAACAATGTGTATAAATACAGGCAGATATATGAAGGAGCACACCCCAGAAAACCAGTTCCTCTGTTTATCGAACCTAAATATTCAGTAAAGAAAATTTTAAACAGCAATGCCTTCCTACGTCGTTACTGGTGCTGCTCGTGGAATCGGTGTAAGTCTCCCTTTTTTCTTTCGGAATCACCTTTGGCTAATCACTAGGTCCAGTTTGAATTTATTCGTCAGCTTAGCGTCGATGAGAATAATACCGTAATTGCGCTTGTTCGCAATGGCTCTACAGCTCAGAAATTCGAAGACCTGAAGAGAAGCAATTTATACGTCTTCGAAGCCGATATTACGGATCGCACGAAGCTCAAGGTAAATTATTTGTTGCGGCTTCGCTGTTATTGCCCATATAAATTAAATTTTTTATCAATGTAGACGGCCGCTGAGGAAACTGCAAAAGTCACCGGCGGAAAGTTGGACTATTTGATCAACAATGCTGCTTTTATTCAGAGATTCGATTCATTGACCCTTGACGGATAGTAAGTGTTCGACATCGGAATATCCTGACTCGCATTAATAGGATTTTTTTTTCTAGCGAAAATGAGGACACACTGGAGCACGATTTGATTCATTCGGTGAGTTACCACTGATATTATCAGAAACTACCTCCGTTAACGAAAGTTCCAGTTCACCGTCAACGTCGTAGGGGTGGTGAACACTATCAATGCATTCCTTCCCCTCCTTCGTAAGGGCGAAGTTAAAAAGGTCATTACACT